>CAUYLG010003990.1:0-38728 GCA_963573385.1 Cacajao melanocephalus
TGCATTCTAGCCTGGGCAGTAGAACAAGAATCCTGTTCTCTCTCCCTCTTTTTCTTCCTCTTTCTTTCTCTTGTACATTCTTTTTTTTTCTTTCTTTCACTCTCACTTTCTTTCCTCTCTTTTCCTTTCTTTCAAAAAAAAATTTTTTTTTAATTTTGAATTATTATAGATACATAATGTTTGTGTATATTTATGGGATACATGTGATATTTTGATAGAAGCATGAAATTGTAATGATCAAATCAGGAAGAGAGCTCGATGTTACTATTGTAAGTGTTTTGGAGCACCATGAATTGCACTTTTATAATATGCTGAAATTAATTTGTAAATGTGTGTGTTCTGACTGTTCTACCAGACTGGCTATTACCATATCTGTTTCCCACTCATCAGGCCTCCCTATTCCCTGAGATGCAATAATACTGAAATTAGGCCAGTTAATAACCCTACAATGGCCCCTAAATGTTGAAGTGAAAGGAAGAATTGCATGTCTCTCATTTTAAATCAAAGGCTAGAAATCATTAAGCTTAGTGAGAAAAATATAGCAAAAGCCAAGATAGGCTGAAAGCTCAGCCTCTTGCACCAAATATTTAGCCAGGTTGTGAGTACGACGGAAATGTTCTTGAAGGAAATTAAAAGTGCTACGTTAGTGAATAAATGAATAATGTTTCACTAAACAGCTTTATTTCTGAAATGAAGAAAGTTTCAGTGGTCTGGATAACAAACGAAAAGAAGCACAATCGTCCCCTAAGCCAAAGCATAATTCAGAGCAAGATCCTCACTCTTTTCAATTCTGTGAAGGTTGAAAGAGGCAAGAAAGCTGCAGAAGAAAAGTTGGAAGCTGGCAGAGCTTGGTTCACATGGCTTAAGGAAAGAAGCTATCTCTGTAATGTAGTAGTGCAAGGTGAAGCACCAAGTGCTGATACAGAAATTGCAGAAAGTTATTAAGAAAACCTGGGATAGTTAATGATGGTGGCTACACTAAACAAGAGATTTTTAATGTACATAAAATAGCCTTCGATGGAAAAAAATATGCCATTTGCCACTTTCTTAGTGAGAAAGAAGTCAATCCCTGACTTCAAACCTTGAAAGGACCGGTTTACTTTCTTGTTAGGGGCTAATGCTGCTGGTGAAGCAGCATTTAAGTTGAAGCAAATGCTCATTTACCATTCTGAAAACCCTGAGGTCCTTAAGAATTATGCTAAATCACTCTGCCTGTGATCTATAAATGAAAGAAGAAAGCCTGTATGATAGCACACCTGTTTACAGCATGGTTTACTGAATATTTTCAGCTCATTGTTGAGAACGACTGCTCAGAAAACAGATCCCTTTTAAAATACTACTCCTCTTTCACAATGTACCTGGTCACCCATGAGCTCTGATGTAGATTTATAAGGAGCCTAATGTGCTTTCATACCTGCTAACAAAACATTCACTCTGTAGCACATGAAGCAAGGAGTAATTTTCACATTCAATTCTTATCATTTAAGAAATATATTTTGTAAAACTTTAGCTGTCATAGACAGTGACTCCTCTGATGAATCTGGATCTGTTCAAATTAAATTAAAACCCTTCTGGAAAGGATTCACCATTCCAGAACTCATTAAGTACATTCATGATTCATGGAAGGAGCCTGATATATCAACTTTTAACTGTTTTGGAGAAGGTGATTCCAGCCTTAAGGATTATTTCTCATGATTCCACCCTTCAGTGAAGGAGGTAAGGAACAAGATAACTAGAATGAGAAGTGAAGCTTGAACATGTGACTAATTTGCCACAATCTTATGGTAAAATTCAAATAGATAAAAAGTTGCTTCTTTTTATTTGACACCGAATGTTTTGATTGTTAGTGTATATGTCATATTCATTGGACTTGAACATACAGGATCTTGGTGAAAAACAAGCAAACAACAACAACAAACTCTCTTATGTTTATAACTACTTCCAAACCATTAGTCATATTTGTCATAATGGGAAATATATTTTCCCATTATTTTCAATTTAGACACACATGAATTGGCTTCACCTAACTTCTAAATGTAATATGTAACATCAGAATATGTATGCAATAAAATAAGAATACAATGTTTTAAAATTCTGGTGCGTAAATTCAGTTCTAGTTTGATTTTTTTGTCAAATGCGTGTCGTTGATATCTTGCTTATGGTCTGTATACTTTGGGTTAATACTGAGAATATCTCAACCCAATAGCAATTTATCTCTAGGTTTTCTTACTGAAAATTACATAAACAAAGCAAATACAATATTAATACACAAAAGAAGCAACTATAATTTTAGTATCAGAATGAATAAACTTACATCAAAATGTTAAACCAAAAGAGAAGTTGGTTGACAGTTGACTGAGATTCTGAAGCTTTTCCAGGTAGGATTTAAATATATAGTCATCAGGCTACTAATAAATCTAATGACATTTCTTACTAACATAAGGAAACAACTTTCATTTCTTTATGAATCATTGAAACATACTACTTGCCCAACCTTATTTAGTAACTTAATCATTCCAACTCTGCACTACTGAGCACACGACTTGCTGTTTAGCAGTCTTATCATGCACTCTTTTGGATATGTAACTTTGTCCATACTGTGTCCTCTAGATAGAATGTGCTTTTTCTCTTTGCTGTGGAGATAACCTACTTTTTTTTTTTTTTTTTTTTTTACAATCTCATCTTTCTCTGTAAATTCTTCAGTTCCCCACCTTCTCACAGCTCACCTTCAGCTGCCCACGTTAAGAAAGAATGCATCCCTCTCTTTACTGTACTATCTAGATTTGATACTAATTTCAGTATTGAATATCACATTTTATGGCATATATTTTGGGGGTGTCTCTGCCTATCCCTCCACCTGACTATTGAATTCTGAAGTTCAAAGACTCTGTTGAAAAAGTGTCCACTCTTGCAGGGGCTAAGACATTGAGAATATGCCAGTTGAGACTGCAGAGTACATTTCTTCATGGAAGATACATTCCAGTAGGAGGAACAGACAATGGACAAACATATATTATTCTTAGAAGTAGTGACGTCTGTGAAAAATGAAAAAAAGTTTCGATAATAATGATGGAGGTGCTGTTTAGATTGAATGTTCAGGGAAGGCCTTGTTGAAGAGGTAAGACTGGATCAGAAGCATGGTTCAACTTCTAAGAAAAAGTACTTTAAATAAAAGGTAATAAAATTTGATTAAACAAAGTAGAACTGAAAATTTGGCTTTATAGCTTACTGATAATATATCTATGACTTCCAGTTTGAGTACACTAGATATAGTGGATTACGACTGACGATATCTCTATTTTTCAGTAAAATAGCCTGGGAATACAGGCATGTGCCACCATGCCCTGCTAATTTTGTATTTGTAGTAGAGATGGGGTTTCACTATGTTGGTCAGGCTGGTCTTGAACTCCTGACCTCATGATCTGCCCGCCTTGGACTCTCAAAGTGCTGAGATTACAGGCGTGAGCCACCACACCCGGCTGCCAATCTTCATCATACTGTGTGCTAGAGCTTTTAGTCATCTTACATTACTGGGCTGGATTTCATGAAGTATGCTGATGTAATTAACATACAGCAGTTTGGGATTCTTCCAAGAAATAGCATAGTACAATGTAAAACATGAATAGTTTTCAATTGTTTAGCTTTAACATATGACCCAATATATTACTTATTTTAAGTCAAATTCATTTTTTTAGAAAAATTTTTGAAAGATTGTTAAAATTAAGTTATACCTAGAAATATAAACATTCTGCTGTTATGAACAAGACCTAAGTCTTTCTAAGGTAAGAATGTTTTCAAATGAACCATGAATAACAGATGTTTCTGATCACTTATGAATTCTCACATAATTAAATATTCACAATTTTCTTTATGGTATTTTCTAATTTAAAGTAAATATTTTAAACATGAAGTTATAGTTTGTAAAACAAAATTGTGGAAAATCTATATTGCCATTGTGAATAATGTAACATTAAAGTAATAAAAGCAAATTGGAGGTTATTATTTACAAATCCTAAATAAGTCTCTAGTGAAAGGACTTTATACAACTTTAACAGAAATGCAGTTTACCCTTAAGTTTTCTTCTCACTTTGTAAATCTATTGTCATTCTTCCTAGTCCGTTAAATTAATTACTAATTTATCTTCTCCAAATTCTTGCATTTTAAATACTTCTTGTTTATAGAATATTTAGGCAGGTTTGAATTGGTAATTTATAATTATATAAAGCTGCATAAATAGAGAACTTGATTTTAGAAAACAAATAAAATGAAATATAATCTCAATAAAAAGCCCTTTCGGTTATAGGTAAACTAAGCCTAAGATTGTTACAAATTGATGGTGACAAAACTCAACTAGGATTGGCTCAACCATGCCAAGGTGTATGTGTGATTCTTCTCACCTACTCTTGCAAAAAGCATTGTCCTTAAAATCTGCTCTATCTTGTCAAATTTCTGACAAAACACTCAGCTTCCACAATTAGCCAACCACCTTTCCTTCTATTACATAAAGAAAATAAATCATCAGAGATTGAACATATTTAATTTGTCATATCAAACTTAGATACCTCCTGCGTCTATGACTAAGCCTTCCTGTTCCCACCTGTTATATTACAGAGACTGATCTTCCATCTAAATTTTGCCCCCATTTATATTCCATCACACCCACCCTTTCAATAACCTTATAAAATCAGTCATGCTATCTCTTCCTTTTATCATAATCCTCTCCATTTCTACCATGTATCTTTCATCATTTATATATTCTCAAATCTCAGTGATATAAATAATAATATAATATTATAAAACTAAACAAAATAAAACAAAAAGCCAAAAAACAACAAACAAACACAAAACCTCTGTGGACTTTAGTTTCCAGATATACACCATAACAGGCTTTGCATTCCTCGTCATGTCTCCATCATGTAATTTTTACCACTTAATACATATCTCAATCACCCTCCTCTCTTCCTTAAATAACTTGAAATGGACTTTTATTCCATATGAGCACCAAAAAACATTTTATCTGAAGTCACTTATACTATGTTAATATAATGAATAGACATTTTCTTAGATATTATTGTACTTGACTTCCCAGAATAATTCTATACTATTGAAAATTTTCTTCCAAATAATATGTTCCTGGGATTCTATAATTCTTTGATCTCTTGATTTTTCTCCTATAATTTTTTATGCTTCCATCCTCTTTTGTTGGCTAATTCAACTTTATATTTTTCTTATACTTTTTACAATACCCAATTCTAGATTAGTGAGCTTTACTCTATGTTCTAATTTATAAAGGGATAATTTACACATATGCTGGTGGCTTAAAACTTTATGCACCTTGTTGAAATATGTCCTATTGGTTTTATTACCTACTTTGAATCCTTGGAAATATAGTCAAAGTAATTTCAAAGTCAACATTTTTAAAAATCGTAGTAATGAAAGTTTGACGTCTCTTAAGAGGCAGAGTAACACAAAGTGACACTAAGGATGTGCACAACTAGAAGAATGGAGTTACCTGTAACTAAGATGAAAAATATGGTCAAGGAAGTAAGAGAAGATCAAAAATTCAGTTTGAAACATTACAGATAGGCTATGTTATTAGCAATCCAATAAGGATGTCCTTGCCCTTTCAACCTATTCTCAATAGAGAGCCAAAGTGATTCTATTTAAATGTAATCCAGATAACTACCCCTGGATAATTATCCCCTGAGAAGATATGTATGTATTTTCTCAGCTATCTCAGAGTAAAAACCAAAGTCCTACCAAATGCCCCAAGTGCCAGTCTGTCTGACCCCTATTACAGCCCGGATTGTGTTTCCTACTAAATTCCCTTCCCTCAATCCAGTCCACACACAGTGGTCTCTTTAATATTTTAGGCAATGCTAAGAACTCTTGTATGTGACTCAGGACATTTGAAAATTTTTTTCTCCACTAGGACATGTTTTTCACACATATATGCTTGGATCCTGCTTATCTCATTCAGAATTTTATTCAAAAATCAGTTTACCACAGTGGCTATATGTATAATTGCAGTCACTCCACTCCAACACTGTTACCTACTGTAGCTTATCTTTTCTGAATAAAGTTTATGCAGTATGCTCCATGAGGACACAAATTTTTTCTATTTTGTTCATCCTCTATCGTCTCATCACTGGGAATTGTGTCTGGCACATAAACCATGATCCATACATATTTGGTGAAAGAATGAATGACTAAATGTCTGACTGAATGAATGAATGTTGATAGAGGAAAGAGAAGGAAAGAGACATTCTCACTAACAAATGCTCTTTTGGAAAACTTAAGCTTGCTAGTTATGTAATTATGAAAAACTATTGTATTTTTAATACAAGTAATTTACATTTAAATTTTAGTTTAAGTGACCAACAGATACTCTAAATTAAACAATTAATAAAGAGCTGAACAGAATTCAAACACAGAGGTTGAGTGAGTTAGGATGAGATAACTAGGACACCAAGTTTTAAAGTCTAACAGAATTATATCACTAGGTTAGCTGATTCAATAAATATACATTTGTCATTATTCATTTTATTCTCAAAATCTAAATCTGGGATTAACATTTGCAGCAAAATCAGTTATTTCTATTTTCTTACTCTTTTACCAAAATTTATTGGCGTTCATGCAATTCTGCAGTTCAGTTTATATGTCATCGTCATTTTTTCTTAGAAACATATTTCAAAATTATTTTCTGTGCGAGACCCTGAAACTTTAGACAGAGTAAACTGTGCCTGCATATTAATTGAGAAGTTAGTGCACAATATCCACTTTAAAACTGGAAAGCAAGCTAATTCTTTTGGGGTTGCCTGGTAACTAATAAGGAGAATGTCAAGTTGAAAGACAAGTCTTACTGGAGCGGCTTTTGAATAAATAATAGAATTGTTGTCAACTTTAGCCTTAAAGAAGTGAGACGGGGTCCAATTATAAGTTAAACGAAAGAAAAGACTGTTGAAAAGTCTTTTGTATCCTCTTAGTAAAATTTGTCACTATGTTTGTGCCTAAACTTATTCCTTCACCCATTTATGATTAATGTAGAACCCTTCGAAGGAAATTCTAAAGGCATTATTTAATATCTGTTAGAATTAAATGAAATGGCCTAAGGCATTTGAGAGGCATGATTATTTACTATTCATTAATAATTTATTTATAAATCCATATTCATCTAATTTAGTGATTTATTAGAGAAATCTATGCCCACTAAGAGTTATTACTACTCCAGTAAAATATTTTATATAAAGTGGAGTGTGGGGGCTCACCCTTCTAATCTCAGCACTTTGGGAAGCTGAGGCAGGAGGATTGCTTGAGTGCAGAAGTTTAAGACCACGTTGGGCAAAGTAAGGAAACCTCATCTCTACCAAAAAAAAAATAATAATAAAAGTAGCCTGGCATAATGATACGTGCCTGTAGTTCTTAGCTACTTGGGAGGCTGAGGTGGGAGATCACTCGAGCCTGGGAGGTCGAGGCTGCAGTGAACCATGTTTATGCCATTGTACTCCAGTCTGCGCAACAGAGCAAAATGCTCTCTCAAAAAAATTTTATGCATTTCTTTAAAGGTGAGAATCATATTCCTGGGAATATGTACAAAAAACAATTTAATAATCCTTCTATAGTGAAACTATATCAAACTGTTGATCACATATTTACTTACATATTTTGACCTATTTTCTGTTTTATTTCCAGCAGGAAAAAAATCAAGAAAGTTCAAGAATCAAAGGTAAGAACTGATCGCTTTAAGATAACAGTTATATACATTCATAAAAGAAAGAAAAAAGAGATGTCATGCTACTTTGAATGAAAAGTTAAAAATGAGAAATTAGTGATCATTTAAAATATTCAGTGTGATTTTAAAACCATTTTGAGCCCTTTGAGGATTCTCCAGGTGCAACGAATAGTCTGTGTGGATGTTTTTCATCTTTATACAGTGCTCTTGAAAACTCCAACAATTTTTTCTGTTTATTCCCTATATTATGGTGGTTAAATTCCTCCACCAACCATTGTCCCCACAGGTTGGTGTTCTGTCACTTCTAAGTATTGGCAAATGGATTTCATCAAAATGTGTTTCACGAAGACCCAACTATGAAGTCACTGCCATCTAGTTAATTTTTCACAAAAAGCCTAGAACGTATTTATCCATTAAAAGTTGGCGATAGCTCTTAGTATGGCATAGGCCACATTATTCTAATGTTGGAAGACTCTTTTCTCTACAGTCACATTCTTAAATTTTGAAGTTTACTCATTGAGATAATAAATTACTTAGATTGACATCTTTCAATAAAAGGCTTCCATTAACTTGTGCTTCTGCTTATCATAATAATGGCACATCACAGACTTTTCTTAGGTTGATCCCTCTGGCCTCTCCATCCAGGTGCTGGCTCTTCTTCATCTACATTTTGGGCTTCACAAAGGAATCCCAGCCCCAAGCCTGTCTATGAAGTAAAGCACAATTGTCCAGTTTCTTTCCCTCCTTTTTGAATAGAAAGATATGTACTGTTTTTACCTTTTTCAATGTTCTGCAAAAATTAAGAAATAAATATGAAATAGTTATTACATAGTCTTCTGAAATAGTGAAAGAGTAGTAACACTTTGGAGGGTCTCTATAATCTTGCTTATTTATAAAAAGTCCAAATAAAATCCTCTCTGCATATTTTCCCACAACTGACTGACTTTTACAATATATTTTTTTCCATGTTGGTTCATCTGTGTGTCTATATTGCTGAAGAGTAAAAAACACATGCATTTGCATTTTTAAAATATTTGGCTATATTTATTTTGTTCAAATGAATTATGTAAGACTGTTCTTCCAGGGATTCCCAGACTATTTTTGTGCATTTTCAGCAAACTGAAGTATTGTTTGTTATTTTATATGTGAAATTATTACACTTATTTATCCTCACAGCACTCATATTAACTCAAAGTTTTATACTTTTGTGTTCAAAGGGGAATTTTTACTTCGAGATTTGCTGTATGATGTGCATTTAAATGATAGATGCATTTTAAGCTTACTGAGTATGCATCTTCCTTCTCATGAAGGGTTCCAGTGTTTTAGGTTTATCTTAAATCATATTTGTATTATGTTACAGTAGAAATAAATGTAGTGTAGCTTTCTTCTTGATGCTTTATTGCCTTGGGGCGTATAAATCATATCATCTGAAGTAGTAGAAATTATGTTTTTCCAACTACTATCTAGGCACATGTTTTCTTATATAATGCAATAAAAATTTCAAGATTTTACTTGTCACTCCATTCACTATTATTAGCTAGCACATGGTTCAGACCTTTCACATACATTGTGGCATTTAGACTTCTAAGTATATCAGATATACATGTTTACATCGTGACTCATTGCTTATTTCTCCTTAGAAGAGCACTACATTTTCCTTGACTATTTATGGGAATCATCTTGAAATGTTATTTTATAAGCAATTAGGAATTACTTCTTAAAAATGTTTTCAGGTGATAATATTAAAAGATAAAAACCCATTTTGAACCATGAAACCTATAGCTTACCCAATTGATAGATGACAAAAATTCTGAAAATCAAATATTTTATATTCATTGATTACTAATTATTGAAATGTGAGCTATGTCTTCATTTGATATTAGGAATCAATTATCAGCTAGTAATTCTCTGAAGTTCCTAACTGTTAACCTCATTTATCCAAACAAATTTATTACATTGTCAGGAGTATGTCTCGAGGAAGTTGTAGTCTTATTTTCTTCATTCTGTGCCTATTTCTGCTAATGACAGCAACACCAATGTAATGATATCAGGGCCCTGAACTTTTATTAAGACATAAAACATTTGTTAAAGATAACCTTGCATAAAATTGCATTGAAGATTATAACAGAAAAATGAGATAGTCCTACAGGTTTAAAAGAAAAGGTCAACTATTAGGCAGCCATATTTACTAAAGTGTTCTTCAGTAATACAACAAATAAAACATGTTAAAATATTGTACATTAAGTGCTTAAAATGCATTGAGAATAACTATTATTACACAGTGTTTTCCTTTGAAGAACATATCTAAAATAAGAAGCATAATACATTAGTTCATCCCTAATGTTTATTAGGGAAGTATTTAAATTTCTGATTTCTTTATTCAGTTATATTTGACAGCATCTCTCTAGAGTTCTCAGAGAAAATAGTAACAGGTTTTGAAATCTAAGTAATTATTGGTTCTACAAAAAACTTACAGATTCTGTCAACTTAATAAAGTTTTTATTTTTCTAAATCATTTAAAAGGTTTATGACAACCATAATGATAATATCCTTTGTGGAAAGTGCCTGTACAATTACATTCTTGAATGCTCCTCAGTATCAGCCTGACCCTTGCTCTGTAAATAAAACGATGTCAGACTGTCCATCCACTGAAAAAGTTCAGTTGCTTTTATCACACAATATTCTCCTCCTGTCTTTTCAAATGAACACTCTTGCCTTTATGCATTCAGAGGTGATAAAAATAAAGTACATCTTCTCCTTCATTTCAACCCTGGTGAATCTGACGATGATGTGCCTTGGAGTTGCTCTTCTTGAGGAATATCTTTGTGATGTTCTCTGTATTTCCTGAATTTGAATGTTGGCCTGCCTTGCTTGGTTGGGAAAGTTCTCCTGGATAATACCCTGAAGAGTATTTTCCAACTTGGTTTCATTCTCTTCGTCACATTCAGGTACACCAATCAAACATAGATTAGGTCTTTTCACATAATCCCATATTTCTTAGAGGCTTTGTTCAGTTCTTTTCACTCTTTTCTCTCTGATTTTGCCTTCTCATTTTATTTCATTGAGTTGGTCTTCAATCTCTGATATCCTTTCTTCTGCTTGATTGATTTGGCTATTGAAACTTACGTATGCTTTGCGAAGTTCTCATGCTGTGTTTATCAGCTCCATCAAGTCATTTATGTTCTTCTCTTAGTTGGCTATTCTAGTTAGCATTTCATCTACTCTTTTTTCAAGGTTCTTAGTTTCTTTGCATTGGGTTAAACATGCTCCTTTAGCTCAGAGAAGTTCGTTATTATCCACCTTCTGAAGCCTGCTTTTGTCAATTCATTGAACTCATTCTCCATCCAGTTTTGTTCCTTTGCTGGTGAGGAGTTTTGATCCCTTGGAGAAGAGGCATTCTGGTTTTTGGTAATTTCGGCCTTTTTGCACTGGTTTCTTCCCATCTTTGTGGATTTATCTACCTTTGGTCTTCCAAGGTGGTGACTTTCAGATGGGGTCTCTGGGTGGATGTCCTCTCTATTGATGTTGACAGTATTTCTTTCTTTTTTTAAGTTTCCCTTCTAACAGTCAGACTCCTTTGCTGCAGGACTGCTGGAGGTCCACTCCAGACCCTGCTTGCCTGGGAATCACCTGCAGGGGCTGCAGAACGGCAAGAATTGCTGCCTGTTCCATCCTCTGGTAACTTCCTCCCAGAAGGGTACCTGCCAGACAACAGCCAGAGCTTTCCTGTATGAGGTGTCTCTCAGCATATACAGGGGTCAGGAAGCCACTTAAGGAGGCAGTCTGTCCCTTATCAGAGCTCAAGTGCTGTGCTAGGAGCTCTGTTGTTCCCTTCAGAGCTTCTGGGCAGGAACGTTTAAGTCTGCTGAAGTGAAACTCACAATCACCCTTTTTCACAGGTGCTCTGATCTGGGATGATGGGGCTTTATTTATAAGTCCCTGATGGGCTTCTGCCTTTTTTCAGAGATGCCCTGCCCAGCAAGGAGGAAGTCTAGTCACAGTCTGCCTGCAGAGGCCTTGCTGAGCTGATGAGGGCTCCATCCAGCTGCTGTGTAAACTTCCTTGAGATTTTGTTTACACAACCAAGGTTAGAACTGCCTTGGTAATGGCGGGTACCCCTCCCCGCACTGAGTTCGACCATCTCAGGTCAAGCTCAAACTGCTGTGCTGGCTGTGAAAATAACAGGCTAGTGGGTCTCAGTTTGCTGGTGTTTGTGGAGGTGGGACCTGCCGAGCCAGACCATTTGGCTCCCTGCCTTCAGCCCCCTTTTTATCAGGGGAGTGGGCAGTTCTGTCTCACAAGCATTCCAGGCACTGGCTAAAACGGCTGCCCAATGTTGTGCTAGAAACACACAGCTCTGGTGGTGTTGGCACCAGCGGGAATCTCGTGGTCTCTGGGCTGTAAAGAGCATGGGAAAAGTGCAGTGTCTGAGCCAGAGTGCCGGAGTGTCAGGAAAAGTCCCCGATGGTCTCCCTTGGGCAGGAAAGGGAGTTCTCCAGTCCCTTGCACTTCCCAGGTGAGGCAACAACCCACCCTGCCTCGGTTTGCCCTCCTTGGGGTACACCCACTGTCCAACCAGTCCCATTGAGAAGAACCTGGTACCTCGGTTGGAGATGCAGAGATCACTTGCCTTCTGCATCATTCTTGCTGGGAACTGCACTCCGGAGCTGTTACTATTCTGCCATCCTGGCAGAAGTCCGTATTTTTATTTTTGAGATGGAGTTTCACTCTTGCTGCCCAGGCTGGAGTACCATAGTGCCATCTCGGCTAACCGCAACCTCTGCCTCCCAGATTCAAGCAATTCTGCTGCCTCCGCCTCCTGAGTAGCTGGGATTACAGGCACACACCACCACACCCGGCTAATTTCGTAGTTTAGTAGAGACAGTTTCTTCATGTCGGTCAAGCTGGTCTCGAACTCCTAACCTCAAGTGATCCACCCACCTCAGCCTCCCTAAGTGCTGGGATTACAGGCATGAGCCACCACACCCAGCCCCATTCAGCTAATTCAATTTTCTATGAATTAACCTGGTAGCAGGTTACATGGAAAAGGTATCATGGCATGAGGGTTTGGGTTGGCTACCAGTCCAGTAGGAACTCTGTGAGGAGTAGTTAGTAAGAAAACTAACTCGTATTTAGACAGCATTATTAATTTTTTTATTTGTATATTTGTATGTATTTTAGAGACATGGTCTCACACTGTTGCCAGGCTGGAGTGCAGAGGCATGATCCTAGCTCACTGCAGCCTCGAACTCCTGGGATCAAGCAATCCTCCCACCTCAGCCTCCTGAGTAGCTAAGACTAAAGGTGCATGCCACCATGCCTGCCTAATTTTTTTATTTTTAGTAGAGATGACAATATATCATTATTTTGCCCAGGTTGACCTCAAACTCCTGGGCTCAAGCAGTCCTCCTGCCTCAGCCTCTCAAAGCACTGGGATTACAGACATGAGCCACTGTGCCCAGCCAGAAAACATTATTAATAATAATGGCCCTTGCCCTTGACCACAGTTGATTGAGTCAGACGTGGACAGCTGACCCAAGCAAGGCCAGTCAGAATTCTTCCCTAAGACTTTTCAAATTGAGATTGGAAAAGAGAGTCAGCCTTTCCTAAGTTATCATCCTTGGGAAGAAGTAAGATGGGGAAGAGTAGGCAGGCTTGTTTCTCAGCAGGTGAAATAAGCCACCACCTGCACAGAGAGAAAGGAGCTGACTGGCAGAGAGGAGCAAAGAGCACAGAGCAAGAGAGTCCTGGCAGAGTGCCGGCACCTGGATTCTGCTCTTCCTGAAGCCCACCTGCATCTTTGTCCTACCTGAAGTAAGGGATGGCCAGTTCCAACCTGAGGGGATGGGTCAGGTTATGCTTGGAGTGAGTCTCAGAAGATAAGAAAGAAAATGCAAAGATCTGGAAGATGAGAGCAGCTCAGGCCAGATGTGCCAGAGGCTCAGGCTGATGAGCCAAGTTGGCAGTGGGGAGACTTAGATGCCCAGAGACAGCAGGCTAGGGAGGCAGGGTCTGGAAGGAACCTGTAACCATGCTAAGGAGTTTGCACTTTAATCTCTAAGAACCAGGACCCATTGGTGGGTCTTAAATAGGGAGCAGAGTTCCTTCAGGTGGGAGTCTGGAGGGTGAATTGCAGTGGGGAAAGGTAGGAACTGGAGTGCCTTTTGGGAGGCTGCTGCAGAGGTCCAGGTGAGAGGTGCAGAGAGCCCAAACAGGGCTGGGAGAAGTGACACAGCGGAGCATTGCTAAGTCTCTGGACCACCCCCAATTCCCAACTCTGAGTGGGCCAAACTTCTGGGCAATGGGAGGGAGCAGCCTTCTGGAAGGTTCCAAAGGCTACCCTAGAGAGGACACGCCCATCCCGTGCCCAGCCTGGGTTCCTCAAATGCCAGATTTCCTTCCAAACACATGTGAGGAGGAGACATGGCCAGACCACCTGGATATTTATTCCAAGGCCTCTATCAGAGCCGACAGGAGAACCCCAGGCCAGCCGCTCCCAGGAGGGGCTGTCTCTCTTCTGGACACACAGATGTCATGACATGCTCTTTTTCTATAGCACATCCCAAATTCCTGTGCCAGGTAGTCCTCACAAAGTGGAGCCACCAACCCTACATGGGCCCTGCCTCTGATTACAGTTCACCTACCTCCCTGGCCTTGGCTTATCCTTGTTTTAATGCCAGGGTGGTAAAAGGGGGACAATGGAGAGTGGCCTGTGCCTTGACAGGGCCATGTGACTCTGAGACCTCACCCGCCTCCTCTCATTTTCCCTGCCTCCTCCAGGTTGCTGCATTCCTTCTCCTCAGGGTCTGCTGAGCCAGCACCTTGCTCCTGAATCTGCCCCTTTAGCTCCTGTGTCTACTGGCAGACTTGATGCATTTCCCCTCCTCCTAAATCTGAGATCTATTTCTCTTCTGACATCAATCACTCTGCCCAACCCCCTTGCACGTTTGACAAGTGGCATTCTAAACTGTCTCAAAAAGGAGTCAGATGTGATTATTTCTCCCATCCATCCTTTTAGCTGCATTTTTCCCTCATATTGCTGTGCCCTGATATAATGCCAATAAAATAGTAATGAGAATGCCGCTGATGTAATTTCTCTTATTATGCGATATAATCAACCCCCAAACCTCTTCCAGCCCAGTTGCTATATCCAGAAGCTTTTCTTTCCAGCACTGCAGATAGAGGGCTTTGACTTGCTTCTCTGTCCCTTTGTTCTGTGTAGCTCATGCCCCTGACATCTTTCACCATGGTTTTTAAAGTGTTGTGTTGCCTATTGTATAAGTAGGCTGCTTTCCAGATGAAGGCAAATTTCCTTTTTTTTTTTTCACTGCATTTCAGGGCCTTCTGGATGTCGTCTCTTCCTTGGGCAGGAACAGATAACAGTGCACTCAGGAACACTCTATGACTCATTGGCTCCTCTAAATAGAACTTTCTCCATCCTTGCAATTGGCCACAGCACAAGGGGAGGCTTCTCAGATGCCCCATCCCTCATGTCCTTCCTCTGGGGCTACTCTAGTACCCCCGCAGGTGGGAGTGCCGGTGTGGGCATATGCATTTCAACAGACCCAGCTGCGAACAGGCATCGAAACCAAAGGGCTTCCACGCAGCAGCTGTGGACATGGCCATCGTGCCTTCCCAAAGGGATCTGACATCTGTCTCCAGAGCCGGTGCTTCAACTCCCAGGTGAACAGCAAGATGGGCTTCTGTTTCCCACTTGAGACACAACCTTCCTTCCCTTACAGCCATGTCCAGAACTAGATGAGATCCAGCCCACACCCATTCCTGGCCCAGTTGTCACATAACAGTTCCCACGTGGGTGGGGCCCTAAGGACATCCTGCAGCCCGGTCAGCCTCCAGTTTCCAGCCCCAGCCGCCAGCGAGCTCACAGCATGCACCAGACACATTACTCACAACCTTCCTCCTTTCATGTGTATCTGTATACACTGGTGACACCTGTTAAAAATAATCCACCTTCCCCCTAAGAGCGGTTAGTTCCTCTCCTAGCTAAACACATGGAGCTTGTGCTTCAATAACTGTTTCCCTCAAGGTTTGCAAGTTCCCATTTCCTTGTCTGTTTTTGACTTTTGGCTCAGCTTCCTGGAATTGACTTCAAATTGTGTAGACATACACATGACTTGCCTGAGGGCATCATTTGAGAACTAACTATTTGAAAAGAGAAACCCAAATCTTTCCCCGGGAAACACCAAAGAGCCCTCAACACAGAGCACTCAGCGTCATTGGAAAAAAATCTCATACACCTGACAAAGGACAAAAATGAAAGGGAGAACACCACAGAAGATACGAGCTCTTGAAGTTTTGCTGAAAACCCTTCGCCAATTTTCTCCACTTGAGCTCTGTATTTGAATTTGGTCTTTTTTGTTGTTGGTTGTTTGTTTTTGAGACACAGTCTCTCTCTGTCACCCAGGTTGGAGTGCAATGGCACGATCTTGGCTCACTGCAACCTTTGCCTCCCAAGTTCAAGTGATTCTCCCGCCTCAGCCTCCCAAAGTGCTGGGATTACAGGCATGAGCTACTATGCCTGGCCTGAATTTGTTTTCTATTCTTGAAATTGTTTCTTCATTTTTGTCAGTATTCATTTCCCTCTCCCAGGTGTCTTTAGGGCTGAGCTCTAGTTTCTCAGAGGAACATGGATACATATGTATTACCTTAGTGTTGTATTACCTTAGTGTGTTGCCCCACAAATCCTTATACTCACTGAGACCGTCAAAAAAGGAGAATCGAATTAATATCCAGGCACCTAAGAAATGTGCTGTGGCAGAGACTCTTCTGTCTTCACCAAACTCTGTTTCCTTTTTCTCTTGAACATGAGCTGGTCTGTATTTCTCAGCCTTCTGTGCAGCTAGTGGGGACATGTGACTAAGTGCTGGCCAAGGGAATGCGGGTAAGATTGTTGGACACCACTTCATGATCTTCTCCCCTAAGAAACCTCCATGATCTTTTCATTTCTGCTTGCTGCATGCAGAGGACAAGGCCTTAGAAGAGCAAAGACTCACATCTTGGAAGAAACCTGGGTCCCTAAATGACAGTACAGAGCAAAATAACCTTGTCCCCACTTCACAGTGACTGCTACTTAAGCCGCACTGAACTGTGTCATGAGCAAGAAATACAATTTGACTGTATTGAGATTTGAGAAGTGTTGTCATATCAATTAGTCTACCCCAAATTACACATGTGCCAGGTAAAATAATTCCAAAACTTCTACCCAAAAAGTTTACGTAGAACAACCACCACTGCTCATATATCTTCCACCATATTGACTGTGCTGTGTCCCTCAAGAATCAATTCACAAAAGGCAAAGGCAAAACTCAATCATGACATTTCAGTTCCAATTCCGTGATCAGCTCACATTTAGATATTTCCCAGCGCATTACAAATAATAACGATTGTTTTTATCTCATCCCTAAGAGTTTTGACAGCCATACTAAAATATGAAATAAAACAAAGTTCAACGTCACAACTACAGGAGGTTTAGGTGGAAATATCTCCACGTTTGCATGGATGAACACAGTATCTCCATGTCCACACCCTTAACGCTCCTCCACTGAGAACCGTCCTTATCAAGGGGCCTCAGCTGAGATCGTTTCTCCACTCTGACTCAACACTTTTTCTCTCCAAGCCCCTCAGGTCCATAGAGGCAGGAGTGATATGGTTTGGCCTTGTGTCCTTGCCCAAATCTCTTGTTGAATTGTAATCCCCAGTGTTGGAGGAGGTGCCTAGTGGGAGGTGATTGGATCATGGGGGCGGATTTCCCCCTTGCCATTCTCGTGATAGTGAGTGAGTTCTCACGAGATCTGATAGTTTTATAAATGGCAGCTTTCCCCGCCTTCTTCTCACTGTCTCTCCTGCCACCTTGGGGAGAAGATGTCTGCTTTCTCGTTTGCCTTCTGCCATGATTGCAAGTTTTCTGAGGCCTCCCCAGCCCTGCAGAACTGTGAGTTAAGCCTCTTTTCTTTATATTAGGTTGGTACAAAATAATTGAGATTTTTGCCGTTGAAAGTAACTGCAAAAGTAACAAATTACCCAGTCTCAGGTGTGTCTTTATAGCAGTGTTAAAACGAACTAATGCAAGGAGCCTTTTTGTTTGCGGCTCCTCAGCTGTAAGGCAATTTCCCTTGTCTGCACCACATCTGATCAGATGCCACTCCATCGTTGCCCAGTGCCATTCTAGGGGGAGAAATGAAACCATGAGGAGCTGGTACCTTCCTCTTTTTGGCTCCTGACTTGCTTGCTCTAGCACAGTATATGAGGAAGGGCTTGTTTGTTCTGTGTCCTAATTACCACCTCAACAGGCAGCAGCTCAATGGTTTGTGCTTAACTGCTGGAGTTTGTCTCTATGGCTCCCACCCAAGCAATTCCAGAGACACAGGTGTATCCAATTCAAATGCATCTTGGAGTTCAGACCCAGTTATTCCTTTTCCTTGTCTCACCTCTGTTGTGTGTGTTCCTCTCCTCCAATTCTTTCTCTCCTCAAAGTCTGGCTGGACCACCGCATTTCTCCTGAGTTTATCAACTGAGCTCCTAGGGTTTGTATTTAATATTAGCTAATAGTGATGCATTTCCTATCATCCCGTATCATGGATATCCTCCTGATCAACAGTTGCACTCACTCAGGCTGAGAAAATAAGCTATGGCCTGGAGGAAGGGAAAAGGCTAAGAGGTGAATTCCAGGGGCTCTGGCTTGTGTGATGAAAGAAGAAATTCGCTTAGGGGAAGATGATTGTTTCACTTTGGGACAGGCTATGTTTGAGTTGCCATTATCCAACCAGCTGGAGATGCCCAGTGTGGATTAATGATTTGGCTTGGTGGGTGCTTCCCAGTGCAGATGGATGATAAAGTCACAGGCATGGACTGCCTGCCAAGCACATGTCCCAGGGACTTCTGCACCCTGGGAGTAGTTGGGGGCGCATGGGGCCTGGGGATGGAGCCCATTCCACAGGAAATAAAAAGAGGTCCTAATGTCAGAGGCATTAGAACCAGAGCGACTCCATCTTGAGTGAAGGCTGGGAAAAATGAGGCTGGGACTTGCTGGGCTGCATTCCCAGAAAGCTAGGTATTATTCCTAGCCTCTAGATGTTTATGGTTAAGTGAAGAGATGGGTAACATTTACTAAACAGATCCAGACTTAGAAGTGTTCTGATATCCCAATATCTTAAGAACAGAAGAATTCCTAATTTTCCTTGAAAGATAATATCGATTCTTGCAAAATATAGTCATTAAGAAAACCTTTATCACAAACCCTGGTAGCAGAGCACATCTCCCCATGATCTTTTTTTATCCTATATATATATGTATAAACAAGTATTGTACCTAGGTTGGAGACATTGCTCCTCTTACTTTTGGTAATGCCCTACTCTGTCTATGGAGTAGCTGTTCTTTCACCACTTAACTTTCTTAATAAACTTGCTTTTGATTTGCACTGCGGACTCACCCTGCATTCATTCTTGTGCGAGATCCAAGAACCCTCTCTTAGAAGGTCTGGATCTGGTCCCCTTTCCTATAACACTAATGAAGCCTCTTATCACCCAGCAGAGTGTGAGGAGGACAATCACCACGTTTCTACCAGAGAAACAAGCCCTGAATCTTGCACTGTGCCCTTTCAATGAGAAAATAAAACAGAAAATCAGAGCTCTGCTTCCAGGCAGATGCCACCTCTGCAGGGTCAGAGTGACCTGAACTCACATGAACTGTTTTTTTCCCCACCATAATAGGGACTCTCTAGAAACACAATTATCTTGACGTGGCCAGCACTGGGCTTTGACCAAGACAGCTGAATAAAGACCCTGTTATTGAAACAACCTGGGGTCCACATGCCAGGTGGAATAAGGATAAAACACCCACACCGAGGTTTGCAGCAGAAGACAGGAAGGCATTTATTTGCCAGGCAGCACTGCCCGATTTTCCTTACTTGGTGCCTGGCAAAAATGTCTTCCTCTCTTCCTTCCTTGGTGCATAGCAAATAATCCTGACCTCACTGATGGCTTGCAGGTAACGATTTTTAAATGCAGGGGTCAACTTCAGGAAAGCAGAAAGTACAGACAAAATTGTAAATCAGTACATGAGGGTTACACATTGGTTTTGGCCTAAAAGAGTAAAATACCTTGACATGGGGGCTTACATGTTAATAGGTAGATTCAAAGATTTTCTGATTTGCAATTGGTTTAGGAAGAGAAGCTTTGTTTAAAAACTTGGGGGTCACGCTGGGCATGGTGGCTTATGCCTGTAATCCCAGCACTTTGGGAGGCCAAGGTGGGCAGATCACTTGAGGTCAGGAGTTTGAGACCAGCCTGACCAACATGGTGAAACCCCGTCTCTACTAAAAATGCAAAAATTCGCGGGGCGTGGTGGCACACACCTGTAGTCCAACTACTTGGAAGGCTGAGGCATGAGAACTGCTTGAACCTGGGAGGCAGATATTGTGCCACTGCACTCTAGCCTGGGTGATAGAGCAAGACTCCATCTCAAAAATAATCATAATAATTCTGGTGTGTACTGCATCCTTCACTGCACAAGTGTTCAAAGGCCTAAGAGGGAACAGAGGGGGATAAGTACATACAGACCTATATAAAGCTGGGCCAGGGGATCTGAAAAGCTGACGATGTCAGTCTCTTTCGGCCCTGTCCTGCCTCAGAGTGCTTTATTTTATGTGTTCACAAAACACCTAGCAGAGGGAGGGTGCAGTTACCCAGAACAGCCTGTGCTTATAATTCTCATATTTCAGTTAACATACTTCAGCTAACAACTATCTTGCAGCAAGGTCAGGGAGAGCTGGTTATCTTTTGCTAGGTCTGACTGCTCTTCTCCAAGACATTCACATTCCCAGTTTTGCTTCTCTGGAGTTCACCCAAAGGTCACAGTAGCCTTGCTGCTGATTCCCCCAGAGGGGGTGGGCTACTCTGGTTCTCTACAAATAATACCAAAATTAAAATGGGGGGTCAGCAGAAAATGTTAGCTCCAGCTCCTGGGTGTGACTTTTTTTAGGCACCTCAGGAAGAAATAGAGAAGAACAGTGGTCTGGGGTCAGTCCTCAGTTCCCCTTTATCTGAGGTCTATGAGCCAGTCTGGTGGGGGTCCAGGTTTCTGAGAAACAATTTGGGGACATATATTAGGATGTTGCCTTTGGTTTCTATAGGGAATCAAACAGCCTGTGATTCCAGCTTCCTCGGCTATTGTTCTACGCTACTATTACCTTCTTGCCTATCAAGTTGCTCATTTACTTCTCAGAGCGATCAAATTGCCTGGAATTTCCCTAGAAGGAGCTCAAGATGTTCCTTTATTTCCACGCTTGGGGGTTCGCAGGCTTCTAAGTGGGGGGTTGGGGGGAGGGCCTGCTCCATTTCAACTCCATGCAAAAATCCCAGATGGAAGGGAGAAAGGGGGTCACAAATCCAGTTAGAGGTCAATGGGGCCCTGCGCCCTTCCCCCGGCTGTAGCAAGAAGGAACCCCTGTGCCACAGGGCCATTGAGAGAGGAGCAGGCTCAGAGCTTATGAGTCAGCTGCACTGGATGATCAGGAAGAGCGCCACCTGCTGGTGTCAGCAGCTCTGTGACCAGAGTAGCCTCCACCCCAATCCCACTCCTGGGCCTCCCCAGGGTTTGATGTCGGGGCTTGGCTTGGTGGAAGTGCCTGGGCAGCCTGGTCCTCTGTCCAAACATGCAGCAGGGAAAACTTGGAGAGGCAGGGGCTGCTGGGACCTGCCCAACCCCCTTGGTTCTCTGCTTTCTGATGCCCCTCCAAAACTAGGAGACCCTCGCCCCCACCCAGCAAATACTGTGGAAAGATCCTTGAACTGAAGAGGCCTGGAAGCTGATACCAAATCTACTTCTAACTTGCTGTGTGACTATGAGGAAATCACCTTGACAGGTAGAAAATATTAACCCCTATTTGGAAGGTGACAGAGCTGGGATCCAGATAGATGAAGTAACTTGCCCAAGGTCACACCGTTAATAAAGGGGTAAAGCTTGGATTGGAGCCCACATCTTTTCATTATACCACAGATGCTGACCCCATTTAAAAAAGTCCTATACCCACATCCTATACCTAAGTCCTATACCACACAACTTAGAATCCAAACCAAAACATTTTACAGGGTGACCAACCATTGTGGTTTGCCTAAAACTGAGAAGTTTCTCAGGACAAGGGACTTTCAGTAACAAAACTGGCCATAGCCCTGGGCAAACAGGGACAGTTGGTCATGCTACTTCTGAAGGTGGAGGGGACACTGTTATTCAGTTTGGGATACTTTTTGATTCCCCTTGTCATTTCTTCTTTGACCAATAGATTGTTTAAAATTGTGTTGCTTCATTCCCCAAAATTTGGGGATTTTCTGGTAGTTGTTTTTTTTTTTTTTTAAATTTAAAGTGTAATTCCATTTTGGTTTGGGAACATACTTCATATGATTTTAACCTTTGTAAATTTGTTGAGATCTATTTTGTGGTCCAGTATATGGTCTATCTTGGCAAATGTTCCATTTGCATGGGAAATGCACGTGTCCTGCTGTCACTGAGTGGAGGGTTCTGTAAGTGTCAACTGGGTCAAGTGGGTGGATAGCGCTGTTCAGATCTTCCAGATCCTTGGTCTACCAGAGATCCTTTGCACTACCAATTACTGAGAACGAGGTAATAAGATTTCTTATGATAGATCTGTCGTCTGCTGCCTTTAGTGTGGGTCAGTCTTTGCTGCTTATATTTTGAAGCTCTGTTACTAGGTGCCTGTACACTTAGGAATGTTACATCTTCTGATGAATTAGCCGTTTTTATCATTATAAAAGGTCCCTCTTTATCTCTGGCAATATTCCTTCTCTCAAAGTCTATATTAAATAATTCATATGCTCCTGGCCAACTCTAAAAAATGAAGAGCATGTATGCCCCTGCAGCTGCCCTGACTCATTTGAAGTAAAAGACATTCATGGGTGGTTGTTTTTTCCACTCTCTCAGTGCATGACAGATCTCAGTATTTCATACAAAAACAAATCCTTCCATACAAAAACAAATTGTTTGGTTAAAACCATCCCAGATGTGATTCCAGTTTGGCTGCTGCAGAAGCAGCTGTTTCTGTCAGCCGAGTTGATGAGGCACTTTGTCTCGGGAAGAAGTGGCAATTTATCAGTTGTCATAAACCCAAATCTCTAGGCTTCCACATAGACTGGTGAGGATAATGCTGCCCTTTGGAAACCTCAGAAACACAGGTGACCTTCTCAGTAACAACCTCCTTCCTTTCAGCTTGTCTGTCATTTTGTCTATACAGAGATATGCTTGGATATGGTGGAGCCTCGGGGCTCACATGCAGATAGGTGGCGGGCAGGTAAAAAGAGGTTTATGTGTGGTTGTGTGGTTTCTAGTTTAGAAGACAGGGAGGATGGCATTTCCAAAGACTGGAATAGGGTCGCTGGTTGGTACCATCTTATTCATCATCATTTCCACGCTCCCCCTACCCCCACCCCCGACCCCTTCAGCCCAGTAATAAGCATCTAGTAGAGGCTTAATACATATTTGTGGATGATTCAACAAATGAGTAAATGAAATTGAAGTCAGAAAATGCTCTCAGAGGAAGGAAGGGAATAAATCAGGAGTCAAACACTCTACCCCTCAGGGATGCTATTGGTCAGGTTTCAGTTGCAGCTAACAGTAACTGCTCTAGCTAGTTTAGGGGAAAGTGAATTTAAGTCAGGGAACTGGGTACTCACAGAGGCATTGGAAGGGATGGAGGAATAAATAGTCTCTAGGCTGAGAGGAGATTCCCAAAAACCATCACAGAACTGCTCCGCCAAGGTAAGGGAATTGCCACTTTTGCTATAATCAAAAATCTGAGGATGTAGCAAGTAGCTTACTGGCTGGAGGTCTACACCACTAGTGGCCAGGGTTCAGAAAGCTGCTCCTAGAGCTGTTGGCTCCAGAGCCATGTTGTGCCTGCTGGAATCCAGCACAGAAAATAGGTGCTGTAAACCTCACCGCTTAGTTCTGAATTCAAGTCCCAGGCAAGTGCATTTCATTGATAAATCTGAATCCCATCCGGAATCATTCCTGCAGGGAGTTTGGGACACGCAGATCTTAGCTTTCCAGTCTCTGCCAGAGAGGAGGGTATCCTAGAAGGGGGTTGGAATGGCTGCTGAGTGAACCCACCTGCCATCTCTACCATGATTGCCAATGTGGTTGTTATAAGACAATGGGCGTGGTACCTGGGGGAGGTTCAAAATGATTCAAGAACATCGTGCTGGCCAGATGAGACATATCTCAGCTACACCTGCCTCACTCTGGGACCATGAGGCTCCTGGTATGAACAAAAACTGGGGAGGCTGGAGGAGAGCTCTGGCTGAGTGCCCCAGGTGGGGAGGAGGGAGGAAGAAAAGCCAGTAAAGCAAGCACGAAAGGAAGAGGAGCAAGGAAGGGAGAGAAACCAGGAAGATGGCAAGGGGAGCCAGTCCAAGTCCCAAAACTGAAGAACTTGGAGTCAGATGTTCAAGGACAGGAAGCATCCAGCACTAGAGAATTGTAGGCTGGGAGGCTAGGCTCATCTCTCCTTTCCACGGGTTTTTTTTCTGCCTGCTTTATATTTGCTGGAAGCTGATTAGATTGTGCCCACCAGA
Source organism: Cacajao melanocephalus (assembly GCA_963573385.1). Classification (NCBI taxonomy): domain Eukaryota; kingdom Metazoa; phylum Chordata; class Mammalia; order Primates; family Pitheciidae; genus Cacajao; species Cacajao melanocephalus. Next base: position 24,337 of record CAUYLG010003990.1, read on the forward strand.
TTAAGGGTGGATCTGCCTTCCCCAGCCCACTGACTTCAATGTTAATCTCTTTTGGCAACACCCACACAGACACACCCAGGATTAATGCTTTGTATCTCTCGATCCAATCAAGTTGACACTCAATATTAAACCATCACACCACCCATCATCAGAGAAGAGGAGGCCCCTGTAAGATGTTCAGGGGAGAGCCGTGCTGGAGGGAGTGAAATGAGCCCTTTGGCAGGACCTGGTAAAGCTGAAAATGCTCACCTAGTCTCCTTTGGAGAGACACACACACAACCTCAGGGAGGCAGGCTCAGGCACAGCCACAGGGAGTTAGGGGGAAATTCCCACCTAAATGTCCAGCAGCCATTGCAAAGTGGTGGGTTCACAGCGTGTTAATACTTTACAGTTACAAGGAAGTATGTGTGTGTGTCCACAGCATATACGTCAACACAGATTTCAAAAACAATGTTGGATGGGAAAAGCAAGATGACAAATCGTGTCTAGAACAATGCCATTTGTGTCCATTTTTAAAGCACATACACACACACATGAATCCTGCTCTAGGACATGGAAGCATCCACAGTAACCTGCTCAAGGTTAGCTCAGAGTGATTGCGGGGAGTGAAGTGGGATTGATCAACATAGCTTAACAGGACTTTACCTCCACTGCTAATGCTTATTTATTTTTAAGTATGGAAGAAAATAGGATAAGATGTTAACAGCTATTAATTTAAGTGGTGTCAACATGTCTTGGTTATATCCTTTTTGTACTTTGGTTGGTTGTTTGGATTTTTGCTCCCCCAAAAGCTCATGATGAAATTTGATCCCCAGTATTGAAGGTGGAGCCTAATGGGAGGTGTTTGGGTCAGTATTAAACCATCACACCACCCATCATCAGAGAAGAGGAGGATCCCCCATGAATGGCTTGGTGCTGCCCTTGAGATAATGAGTGAGTTCTCATTCGTTTCCACAAGAGCTGGTTGTTGAAAAGAGCATGGCACTCCCCTCTAGCTCTCTTGCTTCCTCTCTTGCCACGTGAGCTCTGCACAGGCCTGCTTCCCTTTACCTTTTGCCGTGAGTGGAAGCAGCCTGAGGCCCTTGTCATAAGCCGAACAGATGCCAGGGCCATGCTTCTTGTATGGCCTGCAGAACCATGAGCCAAATAAACCCCTTTTCGTTATAAATGACCCAGCCTCAGATATTCCATTATGGCAACACTAAATGGACTAAGACAAGTACTTTTCCATGCAATTTAATTTCTCACAAAATGGATTTTTTTAAGAAAACCGAGTGGGTGGTTCTGAAGTGGTTTTGCACATTTAATGCAACTCCAACATTTGTTTCTCACTGACATGATTGGACGCTATGATTGCTGTCTAGTAGGAGATGCAGGATTTGCCAGGGCCAAGGTTTAGGCAAATTTATGGGGCTTCAGGAAGTTCATCTTTGCGTTTGGAGATGCAATCTAAAAACATCCCAGCTCTGCTGCTCTGGAAGGCAGGTAGACAGGCTCAGCAGACTGACAGGGAGGTAGACAGGTAACCCCCACCAGAGCCTGGCTGCCCCCACTCTCAGGACTAGTGGTCCCCTCCAATCCCTCCTCTAAACTTTTCCCCTTCACCCTAAGGAGTCAGAAGACAGTGAGGAAAGGATCCCAGAGAATGAAGCAGTTGTTCTTTCCATGGAGGACAAGTGAACCAAAGCAGGGAAGTAGAGTCCTCACAACAGACAGGGCCTCGACCCCTTCTGGTGAGCCTCACCTTGCCCTAGTTGCTTGTCTCAGGCTGTCTCCTCCACTTTCATAAACCCTGATCTCCTGGGCAGAGACTGGGAGAAAATCCCATTGGGTGAGTACCCATCTATGGCAGGCTCTGAGGCAGGAACACACACCACAGATTCACTCTCTGCCATCTCCCAATAAGCCTGTGGGTGACTTAGAGCTGCTTGATTGCAAGCAAAAGCAACTAACCCTGGAGGAATGTAAACAAAAAGGAGTCTATCAGAAGGATATTGGTTAGGCTCTTGGAAGTGATGACAAGACTGGAGAAACGGATCAGAAGAGGACCTGGAAACTGGGCATATCCCAAGGTCTAAGGAATAGCATCTCTCAGGAGTCTTCCAGGGCCTGCCTGTCAGAATGAGGAGCACGGGTCATTCTGGGGCTGTCCCTGGATCCACTCTGATTGGCCCACCCTGTACAAGTCCCTGTGGGATTATACACAGTGGAGAAGGTAATTCCCCAAAAGGAAATCAAGGAACTGTTACTAAAAGAGGGAGAAGAGGTGCTGAGCATCCAATAAGCAGCAAATGTCCGCTGCACTTTTAGGATGGTTCTCCCACCATGAGGTTATAATCCCACGATAAGAAAACTGAGTCCCAGAGAGGTTAAATGGTTTTCCCAGGGCCACACACTTAGTGAAGAACTGGGATTCCGACTTCATTCCTTGGGCCCCAAAGCCCGTGCTTGTCCCACTCACCATTCCCAAATCTCCAAAGACCCGAGAAGGGTGAACAGGACAAACATCACCTCCAGAGTCAAGGGCTCCCTCCTGAGTTTTAGCTGTATACACAGGTCATCTGAAAACTGCAGCTTTTCAAAATTTCCGTGCTTTCTCACCTCAGACAGAAATAAAGGCCATGACCAAGCTCAGGACTCAGTGCTGTGCTAAGGGATGCTGCTTGAGTAATTGCCTTATTATAGCAAGCCCAGAGATGTAATTTCTCAAACCATCTGGCTGGAGTACGTGCCTGGGAAGGAAGAATTAAGATGCCCTTGGAGAGACTAATCAAATAATAAATGACAGACACACTCCTGAGAGCCCTGGTTCATGGAGAAGTAGCCCTGGAAGCTGTTAAGGACAGACAGGCCTGCGTGCATCTCCCCTTCTGCTCTCTCTTTGCAGAGAGAGAGAGAGAGAGAGAGAGAGAGAGAGCTCCCTCTGTCCATCCTGGTGGTGAATGGGGAGGGAACGGGGGACAGGAAACTGAGTTCCAGAGGGGGAGCATTCAGCACAGATGACATGAGCTTGTTTCTCTCCTGAAGAGCCCAGTGGGCTAAAATCTGGGCTAAAACCACTTCAGCTACGATCCCCTGCTAATCTTGTCACCATGAAAACAGCCACTATTTCAGCTGCACTTTTTCCTCAGGAAGACTAGGAATAAACAGCATGGAGAACAGAAAGGGAGCAAGACTTGTAACGAGACTCTTCCATCCAAGAGTTGCCTTCTGAAGCAAGAGTAGGCAGCTTGGAACTGGCCTGAATGTGTTTCAGATGAAGAGGTGGCACCAGGCTAGATATTAAGAGACAATCTCCAATTGACCAGCTCTGAGTTAGGAGAATATGTGTGTTTGTGTGTGTATGGGGGTGGGGCTGGGGATGCACCCTGCAGTACACAGGACAATCAGAACAAGAATCATCCAGCCCAACATACATCAGGGGTTGCTACCCTCAGCACTATTGGTATTTTGGGCTGGTTAATTCTTCGTTGTGAGGTGTCTCGTGCATTGTATGTTTAGCAGCATCTGTGGCCTCACCTGCTAGATGCCAGGAGCAGCCTACCAGATTGACCGCACCCCATCTCTCTCCAGATCCTTCATCCTTCCCAAGCTCATTCCCCACCCATCCCACCAACAATGCCAACCGCCTAGGTCAGAAACTGCTGGGCTGCGGGCGAAATTGGGCCTGCTTTGGTCTGCTAGTGTTTTAAGTTCTTTAACTGGCTGCTAGAAGAACAAGTTTAGTTTTCAACTTGGAAAACAGAGACTTCCCTGTCTGGAGTGGAGCTTCACAACTCCAGGGTCCCTTGTCCCCATAGCAACCTCTAATCCTACTCTCACCCACTCCCCTGACTGGTGCGACCAGCCCAGCCTTCTAGGCATTTGTGTTTGTGCCCCTGGTCTATGCAGATGCTGCACCTGAAACCTTGAACCCTAGGCCCCTCTGTAAGTACCCTCTCCTGACCCAAGGTGACCCTGAGGCCAAGGATTCCATAGTATTGTTTCCAATCCTTCTTTCTTATAATGAGGCCTCTCCCTGTGTGGCATCTCACAGCCCACAAGGCTCTCCCACAGTTTCATGATCATCCTCTTCATGTTTGCAGCAGCCCTGGAAGACAGAGGCATAGGTACAATCTCCCCCAGACTATAGGAGAGAAATCTGACTCACTTTACCCAAATGACCCAACTTATTGGTAGAGGAGCTGGTTGGAGCCCAAGGCTCCGATCTAGGGTTTGCTCCTATTATAGGAGATTATAGTAGAATCCTTCAGATTCGTATGTTGAAGCCCTAACCCCCAGCATGGTCATATTTGGAGATGACACCTCTAAGGGAGTAATTAAAGGCATAAGGGTAAGGCCCTGATGTGATAGGATTTGTTTCCTTGTAGAAAGACACCAAGAGCTCCAAATTTCCGTCTCACTCACTCAGCACACCCACACAATGAGGAAACGCCCTATGAGCACCCAGTAGGAAGGCAGCCATCTGCAAGCCAGAAAATGTGCCCTCACCAGAAACCTTGATCTTTGGACCTCTAGACTTCAGAACTTTAAGAAAATAAATATCTGTTGTTCAAGCTCCCCAGCCTGTGGTGTAGGCAACACTAACACCTCTTATCAGGGGCCACCTTTGCACAGGCACTCCCTGAGGGCTGTGACACCCAGGGCTGAGAAGCTGGTTGGTGAGTGAGCAGCAACACCAGCCTCAGGTGCCCACTCTGCTTCTGCTCACTCTGCTGCTTCAGCTGCACAAGGGCCCTGCTGCTCCCCAGTCTGCTACCCCAGCCTCAGGACTTTGCCTGGCTCTTCCTTCCACCTGGAACTCCCAGGTCTCTATTCTGTTTATGCTTGCTGCCCCCACTCATCTCGGCTTTCTTTCCCTTAGAATACTAGTCTCTACATTACATTATATCATGGAGTCACTTGTCTGCTGTCTCCCTCTCCCACTAGAATCTAAGCTCATAAGCAAAGTTGTCTGTCGGGTTTATCTCTGTCTGCAACAGAGCCTAGCACAGAGTGGACACTTCATAGCTGTTAGAAACAAGATGCTTGTTCCTTGTTGCCACAAGGAAAAATTAGCATTGAGAGAGAAAGTTTTCTCAGCAAGGCAATTTTACATTCTGCAGAATGGGGCTGCTCATCAGCAATCTTGCTATGAGAGCACAATGAACAAAGAATGGCAGGAATATTTATCCTTTATGCATTGGGTCCTTACTGCTGTGTCCTATCTCCATTGGTTGGAGTTGAACCTCACAGTCTAAGCTAAACTTGATTGACTAACAAGTTAAAACCTTCTTAAATAGTTGAAGGCAATGGAGAACAAAAGGAAAAAAGGGAGCTGCTTGTGAAAGAACTTAGAAATATAATAACATTTCTAAATAAGGAAGGTGCATAGGCTGCGAGTTAGGACATGCTTGAGCATGTCCAGAACAAATATCTTGATTAAAGTACAAGGACATAGAATGTACTTATTTTTTTGTATCAGCTACGTAAGATAGGGCTTAACAAAGAGTTATTAGCAAAAAAAAAGGGGGGGGCTTTGAACAAAGTTCATTTTTAAAGGAAACTATTTCTAACGTTTATTATTTATTTAACAAGAAGGGAAACTTTGAAGAGGAACTTTTTACTTTCCACAATTTCTTCCTCTTGACTTCACAGCTCTTCTTCAGACTTTCTTAATATGTCTTGGCTTTGTTGTTCTGCCCGAGTCTCTAAAAGAAAGAGCTTCTCTGAATAAGGTGGAGGAAAGCAAAGGGAGGCTTTAGTAAGAGCTGTTTTATTAACTTTTGCACTAACTTTCGGTTGCATGGTTTAGCACAGCACTTAAGAAGAAGGATCATGCTTATTACAGTTGCTAAAGAGGTAAGAATTGAGGCTACAGTCTTTGTCTATCAGCTGAACTACTTTTCTAGCCATTTTGAAACTGGGTTATTCTAGAATTTTTAGCTAGTTCTTTAGATAAAGTAGTAAGGCTTGTAGGGCTTTCATTATGCTTCCATCAGGAGCAGTGCCGTTTGAGATGAAGGCACAACATTGGGCTTTAATCATAACACACCAGTTTTTTCAGCTAATACTATATCTCACGTTGTTCTGTTTTCTTAGGCCATTTGGCTAGTGGACTTTAACTGTTCTGCCATTCCTTTGACAGCACCTTCAGTGTAATTAAGTCATTGATTGTAATAAATATACTTTATCTAATCTACATTTTTATTAACTGCTATCTATGGGGGGATAGATTCAAACCTTGCAGCTATCTGGTCTTTAGCTTTAAATTCATCTGGTACACTTCACGGAATGCTGATTGTACGTATCTAAGTAGACATGGGGATGGAAAGACCGGTGAGGAGCTTCTCTTGTTTTATGATGTTGTGGTTTTTTTCTTTTGTGGTTTTTTTTTTTTTTTGATGAAATGCCAGGGTAAAAGGGATAGCCAGTGAAACTATTATTTACCAAGTACCATTCTAATTATTTGGCAGTTTGTCTAGTAAAGGTCCTCCACAATACTATTATACATCTGCTCTGGGATGAATAAAGGCGGACTGATGGGTCAGCTCTTGGAAGTGCCTGACCTCACTGCATCTTAAGTCTCTAAGAAATGACACATTTTCCTCTTGTCGTTGGAGACACAAGGCAAAATTAGTCTTGGGAGATGGAGGCTGGATGGCCTTCAGGGGCTGACCTGCAGGGTGCTGCACTTCAGGAAATAGCAGAAAGAGAGTCTGACACAATTAATTATCCTAGGCTGCAGAATTTTGAAAAAGAGCTTCTATGCAGTCTATGTCTTGTCTATTAGAAAACTATCCTGGTGGAAAGGGGACAACCTGGGCCTCTGGCCTACTGTCCTCACAAGCGTAACAATCACTTTTATTTAGAGTGTGGACGGAGTATTCTAGCCAGGCATTTACATCCTGATACTTTGTCTTAATTGCTATGGTTTGCCCTAGGTTTTTTACTTCTACTACAGAGACGTTGGTTTTGCCATTGTGTCTAGGAGAAGTGATTGATAGAGAGGTTGAAGGAGCAATAAAGTGTATTTCAAAAATTCCTTTAGGATCTTTTCCTGAAATGTCAGCTCTTATCCTATAAATATGACTTAATGAAGGGGAAGAGTTTTCAGATGTTGCGATAGCGATAGTAAGCTGTATAGGATTACATCGGTTATAATGACAGCTAGAAGGAGTAATTCCTTTGGTGAAATGGATATATGGTTTTAAGGACTGACAAAAACCTGTAAAAGCAGTCCATCTTAAACCTTTAGTGTTCTATAGGACATTAGACTAAGCAGAACAGAGAGATTCTGTTTTAGAGGGACAAGAGTCTGATTCTTACTAATCAATACAGCTACTATTCTCTGGATTACTAGTATCCTTACAGGAACTCATTTTGTCTTCCTAATCTGAGGAAGTCTAAGAGGGACAGATATTTTTCTGAAGTAGTAAGCTGTCTTTGGTTATGTTAATCTCTACAAGGTATAGCTAAACAGGCATCAAAAGTAATAATTGGAGGTGAGTTAGATCTAATTACGTTAAATAATAAGTTGGGGAGTAGATAAAAGGAAGAAAAGAAAAAAGACTAAGCTTTTCTTAACTTTAATTTGGTAGGGCTTGATTCTAGAACAATGGCCTGATTCAGCCGGTGATGATGCTTTCTTGACTCGGGTATATTGTGTCCATCCTTTTTCTGCTGTGCAAACAGCAGTCTCAGTGGTTAGCAGCACGAGGTGGGGGTCTTTCCTAGGCTGGCTCGAGTTTTTCTCCTACCTTTTGATGAGGACATGGTCTCCAGGCTGGTCCTGGTGTACTGGAAATTCTAGGGGCGGTGCCTGTGCTAAAAGACCTCTGCTTTTAAGAGAAGAAAAGGTACAGGAGAGACTAAGTATATAATTTCTGAGAAACTGATCTTTTGTTTCAAACATGGGGACATCAGCAGTGGAATGTAAGTAAGTAAGGCAACTATATAACATTTTATAAGGGGATAGGTCAACATCCTTCCAAGGGGCAGTTCTAATCCTCAGTAAAGCAATAGGACGGCATTTAGTCCATGGCAACTGGTCTCCAGGATTAATTAATTAGGTGGCTTTTAAGGGTTTATCTTTTCTGCTCTCCTTGAGGAGGATGGGTGCCAAGGAATGTGATATTCTCACTTTATGTCTAGTACTTGAGCCAACTTTTTAATGATATGTGCAGTAAAATGGGTTCCATTGTCTGAATCAATGTTTTTTATTAGCCCGAACTTGGGTATACTATGTCCAACTAATGCTTTAACTACATTACTAGCAGTTGCATTTGAAAACAGAATAGCCTCTACTTAATGGGTGAAATGATCTATTACTAATAAATACTTTAGCTGACTAATTGGGAGCATATTAGTGTAATCACTTGGAAATGGTCTTAGTCCTAGATTTCTTCCTCCAAGGGGTAATTTTCTTAGGGCTTGTTTATTTGTTTTCTTACAAATTAGACAACTGTAACTTGTTTTGCTAAAGTATAAATCTTAATACACCTATAAACTTTGAGAACTGCATCACACATAGCTTGGGGCCCCCAATGAGTTCCCTTGATGTAGTTGAGATAAAACCTCCTCCCTAAGGGGCTTAAATAACATTTCCCTTTGGTTTGGGAGTATCTATTTCCTTTTTGAATTCTTTTGAGCTCCTTTTTTTTTTTTAACTAATTTTTCTTTCTCAGTATGAGAGAAAATAGGAACTACAGTGGGAGAAGGAAGACAAGGAGTTAAGTGAAAGATAGGTGTCTCCGAGGAAACAGCAGCTTGCTTGGCTATTTGATCTGCAAGATTATTTTCTCAACTTTCAAAAGAAAAGTTGTGTTGGTGTCCTGCAACATGGACAATGGCCATTTCCTCTGGTAATTGAAGATTATTCAGGACATGGACAGTGAATGTTTCATGAGCGAGATCTTGACCTTTACTATTAATAAGGCCTTGTTCAGCCTAAATTTTTCCAAATGTATGAGACACCTTAAAGGCATACTTAGAGTCAGTGTAGGTGGTTCCTACCTGGTTCTGGAAGTATTTTAGGGCCTGGCTAAGCACAAATAGCTCACTGGCCTGGACAGACTATCTATTGGGTAATCTTCCTGATTCTGCCTCTTTGAGAGTTTCCTTATCGATTACTGCATACCTATTATGTTGTTTTCCTTCAATTACCCAGGAGGAACCACCTATAAATAAATGCTACCCTGTCTTAAAGGGGTTTTCCACTACCTCTGGCCTGACTTTTATATGGTAGTTAATTAAATCTAGACATAGGTGTTCCTTTTTTAGCAGTGGGTCCCTGCTCAAGAAACCTGCTGGGTTAAGTGAATTGTCTGGAGTTAGGGTTAAATCATCTTTTTCTAATAGGATAGCTTCATTTTTTAAATTTTTGGAGTCAGTGAGCCATCTTTCTGCCTTTTGGTTTAGGATAGCTCTGACTTGATGAGGTGTACTTACTATCAGATATCCTCCAAAAGTTAATTTTTTACTTTCTTTAATATCACTATGGCCGCAATGGATTGAATGCACTGAGGCCATCCGCAGGCGACTGGATCCAGAACTTTTGACGGGAAGGCCACTGGCTGTTGGCAGCCTCCATGTTCTTGGCTAAGGACTCCTAGAGCCATTCTATTATCTACATTAACAAAAAGATGAAATGATTTTCCTAGAGAGGGTAGGACCAGGATGGGAGCAGTTATGAATCTTTAACTCCTCAACCTGATCAACCTCTTCAGAAGTCTGTATGAGGGAATCAGGTTTTTGTTTAGTTAGCTTCTCATATAGAAGTTTACTTTTTAATGCATATGAGTCAGTCCATAAATGGCAGTATCTAATTAACCTTAGAAATTTTCTGAGTTCTTGCTTGGTTTGAGGCAAGGGCAAAGACACAATTCTCTCAACCCATTCAGGTCCTATTCTTCTTTTGCCAACACTTATTAAATGGCCTTAGCATTTAACTTCAGGTTCTACATATTGAAGCTTTCCCTTTGAGACCTATAACCCTTCAAATTGTAAGTGGCTAAGAACATGTGTACAAAACTCAGCTAACTTTTCTGTATCTTCTCCAGATAAAAGAATATCATCTATATATTGGTGCAAACATAGCTGCTTTGGGACAACAACTTTTTCTAATACTTGCTCTAAGATTTGACTCAAAAGATTGGGTGAATCTGTAAATCCTTGGGGTAAAACTGTCTATAATGTTATTTCCGTCTTGAATAGGGATCTTCCTATTCAAAAGCAAATACATCCTGGCTGTCTTCAGCCAAGGGACATGCCTAGAATGCATCTTTTAAGACTATTACTGTGAATTGCTGATGACTGTATGGAATTTTACTAAGAATGATGTAAGGGTACAACAGGATGAGTGGTCTGGACTATTTGACTGATAGCTCTAAGGTCCTGCACTAGTTGATATGACCCATCTGATTTTTTTGACTGGTATAATTGAAGTGATGTATGGGGACATGCAAGATTTGAGTAGTCCATCTTCAATAAGACTTTCAATTACAGGCTTTAACCATATCCTTCCTTCAAAAAGGATAGGATATTGCTTTCTTCTCACTACCTCCCCTGTAGTCATTAACCTGGCATGTATTGGAAGAATTCATAGCTTTCCTCTATTTCCTTCCTTTGACCAGACATCAGGATGAATATGCTTCTCATCTGCCATGGTAAGCAAATTTAAGGAAGTTAGAAAACCTTTTGGGCCAACTTGCAGACCTATACCTAGTTTTAACATTAAATCTCTTCCTAACAGATTGGTTCCTGCTTCAGGAATTAATAAAAGTTGAATACAAGTTGACTGATCCTGGTATTTCACTTCTGTATTTTCTAAAACTTTCACCTTAAATCCTTCTCCTTTTACCCTGGAAACTAGCAATTCCTCTGGAGAACAAGTTAAAGCAGCTCGAATAAAACAAACAGATGAGCCAGCATCCCCTGAGTCTATTAAAAAGGTGATTAATTCATGTTTGGGTCCCACTTCTAAATTTATCAAGGGCTCCTGGTGGGACTCAAAATAGAAAAGACAGAGCCCCTGACCCCCACATCCCTCTTCAAAGGTAGTCATGAGTGGAAGAGCTTCTACTTTCTGTAATTCAGGGCATTCCCTCTTAAAATGGCCTGGTCTTCCACATTTGTAACATCTGTCTTGTCCTCCCTCTCCCCTAAGCTCAGGGCCTCTTTGTCTTTCCTCCTGACCTTCACATCCACAACCCTTACAGAACTTACTTTGACTTTCTCCCTTAAAGTACTGACGCTACCTGTTGTCTCTTTCATTCCTGAGTTCCCTTTCTTCTTTCACCTCCTCTAGAAAACTTTGCGGATGTGGGTCTAAACTTCGCCCCGCCCCTGATATTATTTGTCCTGGTGAACGCTGCCAAAAGATTTTTGCTTTCTGTCTGGGCCTTTCTTCCTCTTTTCTTCCATATACTTTTTGGGCTTCTCCTAAAAGCTCTTCTATTGACTGATGCTTCCAATTTTCCAGTTTTTGCAATTTTCCTGCAACATCTGGCCAACTGTTAGTAACAAAGTGCAACTTCAACATCCCTTGCCTAAGGGGGCTCTCTGAGTCTAAATCAGCATATTTTCTCATCTGTTCCCTCAGCCTGTCTAGAAACTTCATAGGCCTTTCATCTTTATTGCTTTATATCAAAAACCTTAGAGAGATTTTGAGGTCACGGTGCTGATTCCCAAATTCCTCTAATTATCATTTCCCTTAAATCTCTCCTGTTATCTCTGTGGACTGCAATATTGTTATCTTAGTGCGGGTCTTAGGCTGGAAATTTTGGGTCTGCTGCTAGGACGTTTTGGCCCAGAGGATGGTCATGTTCCCAGGCCCCCATAGCAGCTCTGTGGATCATGTTCTGCTCTTCCTTTGAAAAGAGGATACCTAAGATGGACATTAATTCAGCCCAGGTATATAACTGGGGGCCTAAAAATGGATCAATTTGGTATGACACTCTATAAGGATCATCTAATAATGGCTTGAGTTCTTTTTTTTAGACTTTGGACTTCAGAACCAGTTAAGGGAGCATTTACAAAGCCAATTGCTGCCCCCCTCCTCTTGTGGTACCTCCCTTAAAGGAAAGAACTTTGAAGCTGACTCCTTAGAAGTTGGGGAGAAAGGAAGACTCTGAATATCCTTTCTACACTGTTCTATTTCCTGTTGAAGTCCTTTCTTTAAAGAAGGATATTCAGACTGACAACGCTTGGCTCCCTGGGGTGATAACTCTCATGAGTCTGGGTTGCATGGGGGAGAAGTAATCTGAGTAGGAGGATCTGGAGTGGAGTCTGAGGTGGGAGCAATTGCTTAAGGAGGAGAATGTGGGTTATTGAGAAATGGGGCGAGGTGGTCTAGAGGATCTCACTTACTCATGGATGTCTTAGAAATAGAAACTTTGTTCTCAAATGAGACAGCCTCTGATTTCTTTTTACCTTCTAGTTCCTTCCCATCTATTCTTAGGAGGTACAGAAGAACAGGCCCCTGCCACCAGCACAGAGCGTAGTCTATTTCTTCTTGTGAGACAGGACTCTTGTCATTAACATACATTATTAGGAGTTGGAAAATCGAATCCTCATTCGACCCAAACTTTGGCCAGAAAACCGTGGGCTTGAGGATTGACTCTTTAGTCCAAATAAATAAGTAGTACTTTATCATTTGCTGCTTTTTCTTGAATTTAGTCCTCTCATTGTCTAATACTTTAACATAAGCCCTAAAGGACTATCAGCGGGGATTTGGCCATCTGCATTCTTTCCCATCCCTGTTTTACTAGAAACATTCCCCAACTGGGTACCGGTTAGACTCAACCTCTTGACCCAGAGTTTCTTGCCTATCTCATTTTCCAGAGGCTTGCTTAAAACTTAACCTCACATTGCAGTGAGCTGAGATTGCACCACTGCACATCAGCCTAGGCAACAGAGATAGACTCCGTATCAAAAAAAAAAAAAAAAAAAAAAAAAAAAAACACTTCACATGCTTGAGATTCCTTTCCCTTGAGAGGATTCTACCTATCTCCCCACCCCGCCCCCCGCCTCAGTCCCACTTCTGGAGGTCTCTTTTACTCTTTTCCTTTCATTTTGCCTTCTCTGGCCTCTAAACTTACAGAGAAGACCCACTCACACTACTCACACATGCACACCCACACTCAACCTCCAGAATTTTGACCTCCAAGAAAATACTTTGTCACCCCATTGTGACGTTTCCTACCGTGGTCTACGCACCAAGTTGCCTGGTCACTGCAGCATTACAAGCCTTTTCTCCCCACATTGCTGAGAGTCCAGGTTTATTCTTCACACCAGGTGCATCCTGATTCCTTACCCTTGAGGCCACCACAACATGGCAGCAGGGCATGCCTCCTCATGAGAGAGGACTGAAGACCACCCCCCGAGAGGAATGGCTCCCCATACAGGCCACCAGAATTGTTAGAAACAAGATGCTTGTTCCTTGGTGCTGCAAGGAAAAATTAGTACTCAGACAAAAAGTTTTCTCAACAAGGCAACTTTACTTTCGGAAGAAAGGGTGTTGCCCATCAGCAGTCTCACCATGAGAGCACACTGAACAAAGAACAGCAGTAATATTTATCCTTTATGTATTGGGTCCTTACTGCTGTGTCCTATCTCCATTGGTTGGAGTTGGACCTCACAGTCTAAGCTAAACCTGATTGGCTAACAACTTGAAACTTTCCTAAATAGGTAAAGGCAATGGAGAACAAAAGGAAAAGAGTAGGTTGCTTGCGAAAGGACTTGGAAAAGTAATATTTCCAAATAAGGAAGGGACATAGGCTGCAAGCCGGGAAATGCCTGAGCATGTCCAGAACAAATATCTTGGTTAAAGTACAAGGACATAGAATGTACTTATTTATATCTAACAGCTACATAGGATAGGGCTTTAAAAAGGCAGCTTTGAAGGAAGTTAGCCTTTAAAATAAACTATTATTTCTAACTTTTTTTTTCTTTTTTTTTTGTATTAATTTTTCTTCACCTTTTTTTTTTAAAGAAAGAAAAAAGAGTGAAAGAAAGAAAAAAAGAATGTAAGAGAGAAAGAAAGAGGAAGAAAAAGAGGGAGAGAGAACGGGATTCTTGTTCTATTGCCCAGGCTAGAATGCAGTCTAAAAATGGGTATTAAAAACCTCTTTTATACCAATAATTGTGCTTAACAATGGAGACAGGAAGGAATAAGGGATGAAAATACCAAACAAGCAGCCAACCAATATTTTATTTAAACCTGTGAAATGCTATGCAATTGCTGAGGAGTGATTTATTTCCAATTATGTGGTCACTTTTAAAATAGGTGTAATGTGATACTGAGAAAAAGGTATGTTTTGTGGATTTGGGGTGGAGAGTTCTGTAAATATTTGTTAAGTTTACTTGTTCCAGGTCTGAGTTCAAGTCCTGGATATCCTTGTTAATTTTCTAT
>CAUYLG010003991.1:55-18558 GCA_963573385.1 Cacajao melanocephalus
AGGTAGGACAATCACTTGAACCTGGGAGGCAGAGGTTGCAGTGAGGCGAGATCGCGCCACTGCACTCCAGCCTGGCGACAGAGTAAGACTCAGTCTCACCAAAATATATATATATATATATATATATATATATATATATATATATATTTAGCACATTTTCTTATGCTTTCTCAATACATTTAAAACCTGATTGACTTACCAGATGTTTCTTTAACCACAATTTTTTCAGTAACAAATCTATCACAGAAAACACTGCCCACGGTTCGTGACATTCTTTGGTTTTCTATCACGTCTCTTACTCAGGTTTCACTTGTTTCTGAATTTAAAGTTCTAAGTTTTGAAAAAATATCTGCAAGTCAATATTTAAACTGGCCTCTGGCAATGACTATGTTCTTCATCAAGTTCCTCAATGTTAAAAAAATAACAGCAATATAAAACAAGTGATCCCAGGTGACTGGAGTTTTAACTACGAGTCCAAATGCTGCACAGATGATCAGCTGATGGCTTCATTCATCGTGATAAGAGAAATACAGCACAGGAAAACAGTCACGGTTTTAATTTAAGCATAACTTCCAATTGGTCCTTGCAATTTAGCATTATATCTTATGTAGAAACATGAAGACAAAGACTGTAATACAATTTGAATGATTTAAAAAAAGTTGGATGACAAGATGTGGAAAGCAGAAAGAGGATTGGTATGCAAAACTCATAAAGTTCTGATGCTTACAGTTCTAACCTCAGAGGGTGGAAGGATACACAGCCCATACTTCATATAGTCAGATGCTGAAAACAAGTATCTAGGCCAGTGCCATCCACCAGAACTTTCCATGGCAATGCAAACATTCTGCATCTGCACCGTCTAATACAACAGCCACTGACACGCACCTAACATAAAGCCCCTGGCATGTGCTTAGTGCAAACAAGGAATTATTTATTTCATTTAATTTTAATTAAATTGAAATAACTGCACTGCATGTGGCTATGGGCTACAATATTGGACTGAATAACACAGGTCTGCATTCACAGGGCAGCTCCTGGAAAGAAGAACGAGATATTTGGGGCAGAGTTAGATCAGCAAGTCTTAGAAATGCTGCATCCACTCTGGTGAAGGAGCTGATCTAACGAATGCCTTTTCCATTTCAGTGGTGAGCAGAAGCTTCCCGTACCCTTTAATACACTATTAAAAATGTGTGATCAACTTTTCTCAAGTTCAACAGATGCTCAGATGAGAGTGAAATAAAGCTCGAAACTCAAGTGACCTATCTTCAGTCTTTCAGTTCTTCTTCTCCAGAGGCAGAATTCCCTCCCTGAGGCTGACATTACCGACTCACCACCACCACAAGTCCCACAGCGAGGACCTCAAATATATACATCTTATTCCACCCCTCTCCTACTTGCCCTGCTTGAAAGTTTCCATGCAACTAGTCCTGAACACTAACACGGTCTATAACCTTCATACTGGTTAGTCAGCTCATCAGAATGAATTTACGGAGGCCAAGCTTGAGTTTTATTTTATTTTTTTATTTTTGAAATGGAGTTTCATTTTTGTTGCCCAGGCCGGAGTCCAATGTCATGATCTTGGCTCACTACAACTTCCGCCTCCCAGGTTCAAGCGATTCTCCTGCCTCAGCCTCCCAAGTGGCTGGAATTACAGGCATGTGCCACCATACCCGGCTAAGCCTGAGCATTTTATAACTGTTTCTGACATAAGTCTAAAGCAGGCTGGACTGCCTCCTTTCTTGGATTACAAAGGTGGGTAAGCCACATTGGACAAATCACCTGTTATATTGTTTTTATGTTGAAACATTTCCCACAGCAAATTTGTTTGATGTGTCATTGTTATTCTGTTTGAAAAATAGAGTCCAGAACTTCATTTGATGAATGCAGCCTGGTCTGAATTGAGGGGAAGTCAAACATGAAGGAGGAAGTGGACTGAACTCCCTGCATGCTGTTGAGAACTATTTCCCCAGATAAGACAGTGTTTTCCCATCTTTCTGGTAGGGAGGGGTGAGAGGGAGTGAGGAAGACAGGCCAACGACTGCTTGTGAATCAATAAGACTTCAATGACACAGAACTTGAGAACAGTTGAATTTGCCAGTCACAGTGGCTCAGGCCTGTAATCCCAGCATTTTGGGAGGCTGAGGCAGGAAGATTGCTTGAGCCCAGGAGTTCAAGACCAGCCTGGACAACATGGCGAAACCCCATCTTTAAAAAAAATTTAAAAGTCAGCCGGGCAGGCTGGGTGCGGTGGCTTACGCCTAAAACCCCAGCACTTTAGGAAGCTGAGGCGAGTGGATCACCTGAGGTTGGGAGTTTGAGACCAGCCTGAATAACAATGAGAAACCCCGTCTCTAATAAAAATACAAAATTAGCCAAGCATGGTGGTGCATGCCTGTAATCCCAGCTACTCGGGAGGCTGAGACAGGAGAATCACTTGAACCCAGAATGGAAAGGTTCCAGTGAGCCAAGATCACACCATTGCATTCCAGCCTGGGCAACAAGAGTGAAATTCTGTCTCAAAAAAAAAAAAAAAGTCAGCTGGGTGCAGTGGCACGCACCTGTACCTGCAGCTATTCAGGAGGCTGAGGCAGGAAAATCACTTGAGCCCAGGAGGTTGAGGCTGCAGTGAGCAGTAATAGCAGTGCTGTACTCCAGCCTGGGTTAAGCAAAACCCTGTCCAGAAAATGGAGGGCTGGGCATGGTGGCTCATGCCTACAATCCCAGCACTTAGGGAGGCCAAAGCAGGATGATCACTTGAGACTAGGAGTTCAAGACCAGCCTCATCAACATAGTGAGACCTTGTCTGTACAAAAAAGAACAAGAAAAGGAAAGGAAAAGAAAATAGTTGAATTTGTTAAGCCTGGACAGAGAACAGTGTTGCATCATAGACTCAGAATCAGTGACTAAAGTCTGACATTTCTATCTTCCCTCTTCCTTCACTTCCTGTCTTTGAAACAAGCACTACAAAGACATGAAATCAGAGCCTAAAACTGAGAGGGAGGAAAAATTGCCAGAGGAGTATGATAAGTCTGCATTAGGCAGAGGGCTCTCCTCGCAAGGTGGCCTCAAGGGGGAAGGAGGCTGGGCAGATGCTTTTGGAGGTGCTGAGGGCCATTAGTAGGTGGTGGGCATTGGGAAGAGAAGGTGTATTTCACATCATGGATGAGGGGATTATAGGCTTGAGCCGCCATGCCCAACCCTCACTGTTGTGTTAATTTGCAGGTTGCGAGGTTGTAAACCAGTATTTTTCTTGTTAATTAGACTGTTTAATTCTACTCCACTCCCCACCTAAGCTTTTATGATAAGGTCTTGTTAATAGAAATTGAATTAAAAGAATATTGGATTACTTATCTGTGTTGAAAGTCCTACCCACCAAAAATTATCACCATTTAATTTGTCCACATTCCATTCACATTCCTTATTTTGGTGACGGTTTTCGCAGGGCCTAGATATAAGTCATTTGTGAGATACTCGCCAATGGCAGATTCTTTACCAAAGAGGTACTTGGGGAAGACCAAGGACTGCCAACCTCTGAAGGCAAAAAATTGTAGTTTGTATTTTGTTTTTCCGAATAAGAACAAGATCCTTGATTTTCTTTTATGCAAAGATAAAGACTTTTATCTTTAAAAGAGGCTGAGCTATCAGCTGGGCACGGTGGTGCATGCCTGCAATTCCAGCTGCACAGGAGGCTGAGGCGGGAGAATTGCTTGAGGCCAGGAGTTTGAGGCTACAGTAGCTATAACTGCACCACCGATGACTGGTTGAAAAGCAAGGCTGTGTCTAAAAAGAAAAAAAAGGCTGGGCACAGTGGCTCATGCCAGTAATTTCAGCACTTTGGGAGGCTGAGACGGGCGGATCACTTGAGGTCAGGAGCTCGAGATAAGCCTGGCCAACATGGTAAAACCCCATCTCTACCAGAAACAGAAAAATTAGCTGGGCATGGTGGCATGTGTCTGCAATCCCAGCTACTCAGGAGGCTAAGGCAGGGGGATCACTTGAACCCAACAGAGGGAGGTTGCAGTGAGCCAAGATACTGCCATTGTACTGCAGCCTGGGCGAGAGTGAGACTTCATCTCAAAGAAGAAAAAAAAAATTAAAAAGCCAGCATTTCCTGGTATTTAATTTTTCTATATCCAAATCAATGTTATTTCCTAGAATTAAAAAATATATATATTTTTTCACTGTACAAACAATAGAATGCTCTTGAGAAACATTAACATGCATGCACCACCAATGACACAGCAACCAAAAGTAGGAAGAGGTTTCTCTAAGTCACAGGAAGGATCAAGAGCACACCATGACTTTAATCCCTGGTCTAGTGTTCTTTCCCAGACCCTATGCCCTGACCATTTTTTTTCTATAAAATTACATATAATTTTAAAATTCCAATTAACTTGTCGGCTGGATGCAGCGGCTCATGCCTGTAATCCCAGCACTTCGGGAAGCTGAGGCTAGTGGATCACCTGAGGTCAAGAGTTCGAGACCAGCCTGACCAATATGGTGAAACCCCATCTCTACTGGCATATGCCAAGCACAGTGGTGTGCATCTGTAGTCCTACCCACTGCACTCCAGTCTGGGTGACAGAGCGAGACTCTGTCTCAAACAAACAAACAAACAAAAAAAACACTTGCTATTTTTGTAGCAAATAAAGCCCTTATCATAAGTCAATCTTCGTTGGGGATTGGGTGTGTAAATACGCAGGGAGCTGTGTATTTAACAACTTCATTATAAGATCTTTTTCTGACCAATATATTATCAAACAACAGCAGTAACAACACAGACGAACTGCTCTAATACTCCTATTAAAAAATCAAAGAGTAGGTATTTCTTATGGCTTTACAGTAAGAAGCCATTTTATTGGAAAAGCAGAATAAAAGTCTTTTTTCTGCTTAAATGTTTTGTTTCTACTCCAAGTCCAGGTTTGCATTTGTGATTCACAGTGACAGTGCTTACTTAAACAATGGCTAATTTAAATGTTTCACAATCCTCAAGGGGAAAAAAATGCCACCTGACACAATGCTCAGTATCTTTAATTCACTATTAAGTAAGAGACCGGTTCTGTTCATTTTATGCAAACTTCCTTCCATGGAATCCTGTTCAAAGGGAAGGCAAAATGAGATCTACTGGACACCCATGATGTGCCAGATACTTTCATATACTGCACATTATCTCAATTAATCCCAACAATAACCACCAAAGGTTGGAATCTTTGTGGAAAAGATAAAAGTTCTATGCAGAGAAAGCCACTGCACTGGGAAGGGCGGAGGGCTCCACTGTTGACTGGCTCTTTCGTTATGTTACACAGGACAAGACCAGCATGAGGTCAGCCTTTTGGCAAAGGCTTTTGTACCCAGCTGCCTTCCAAGTTACCTTCTGGCTGACTCAGTGTCTCTGAGGCCATCCTGAGGGCCAGGGACATGTATACCTATCTTGGGTGCTAGAAACCAGTTGATTCTGCTTCTTTTGCTACCTAAAGACTTTGCTCTTTATTGGAGGAAGAGAATGATTGAGATGGAACCAAATAAGCAGTGGCTTCAATGCCTCTCTCCAATTTTCCTTCACAAAAATCTTGGCCAGACGTGGTGGCTCATGCCTGTAATCCCAGCACTTTGGGAGGCTGAGGCAGGCAGATCACTTGAGGTCAGAAGTTTGAGACCAGCCGGGCGCGGTGGCTCACGCCTGTAATCCTAGCACTTTGGGAGGCTGAGGTGGGCAGATCACCTGAGGTCACGAGTTCAAGATCAGCCTGACCAATATGGTGAAACCTCATCTTTAAAAAAAAAAAAAAAAAAAGAAGTTCAAGACCAACCTGGCCAACATGGCAAAACCCCATCTCTACTAAAAATATAAAAAGCAGTTGAGTGTGGTGGCACACGCCTGTAGTCCCAGCTACTCGGGAGGCTGAGGCAGGAGAATTGTTTGAACCTGAGAGGCGGAGGCTACAGTGAGCCAAGATCACACCACTGCATTCCAGCCTGGGTGAGAGAGACTGTCTGAAAACACAATCTTGAGAGCTCAATAGATCTTGGGGATCACCTGACCAGTCTCCTGCCCAAGGAGCTGCCCTTTCTCTAGCACCCCTAGCAAGGGTTCACTCAGTCTTGCTGTGGTATAGGTACCCCTCTCCAGACACAATTCAAACCTGTGACAACTAAATCTGGCTTTCTTGCAGCTCTAATTGCAGAACAGACTCCAACCAGGACACATCCTTCTCTAGTTCTGAAAACGCCCATTTATCAGGCAAGAGTGCTGAGGTAAGCCAAGACTTGCCAACAGTGTGTTTTAGGGCTCCTGAACTTACACAAATTATATTAAAAGTCATTATTATCTTTTTTTTTTTTTTTTTTTTTTGAGACAAAGTCTCACTGTGTCACCCAGGCTGGAGTGCAGTGGTGCGATCTCGGCTCACTGCAACCTCCACCTCCTGAGTTCAAGCAATTCTCCTGCCTCAGGCTCTTAAGTAGCTGGGACTACAGGCACTCACCACCGCGCCCAGCTAATTTTTTATACTTTTAGTAGAGACAGGCTTTCACCATGTTGGCCAGGCTGGTCTCGAACTCCTGACCTCAGGTGATCTGCCTGCCTCGGCCTCCCAAAGGGCTGGGATCATAGGCTCATATGAACCACCACCCCTGGCAAAGTCATTATTTTCTGATGTGTGCCACGATGGCCTGGGGAAACAGAATGTACCTTGGGGGTTAAACTAATCTGAGTGTGAAGGCAGGCTCCAGCATACTAAACAATGCAATTTTGTGCAAAGCACTTGACCTCTTGTTGCCTCGGTTTTCCCATCTGTAAGGAGTTAATGACTAGCAGAGTTGTTGGGAGAACTGGGAATGATATACTTAAGGTACTTGGCACAATACCTGATACACAGTAATCGCACAATAAAATATTATTATCTGGGAAGCCATAATAGTCTAAGCCGGATTGTGGAAGGAGCTGATGTGAATGGCTGATGCAATTCCTCAAACACTGGTCAGGTGGCAGAGTGAGCCGGTGGGAAGGGCTGGGCCACTGCAGAGGTGGAAAATCTGGATGTCAGCTCTTTCACCAACCAAGTGAGTGACCTTAGCTTCATTTCAACTTTCTCATATACAAAATGGGCATATTCAACATCACAGCAATAAAAAAAAAGGGAGGGGAGGAGTAAACATGAAAATTATTTGGGAAAGTTTTCTTTTTTTTTTTTTTTTACTAAAAGGCCTATAGCAGGAGGGAAAGTGTTTTCTTAAAAGTATACAAATATAAGATATTGTTCCTATGATTGTTCATAAAGATAAAAAGAATCAATTCCAAACAACCTTTGATTACGGCTTAAAAGCACTCTCTTACAAAAGAGGCTTTCTACCAACTGTGAAAATAGTAAAACCTTTTTTAGCAGACAATATGGGCATTTCTTGTTCTTTCTAGATGTAACCTTAAATGTTTGACTGAGGCTGGGCGCAATAGCTCACACCTGTAATCCCAGCACTTTGGGAGGCCGAGATGAGGGGATCATGAGGTCAGGAGTTCAACACCAGCCTGGCCAACATGGTGAGAAATCCCGTCTTACTAAAAATACAAAAATTAGCCGGGTGTGGTGGCGGGTACCTGTAATCCCAGCTACTTAGGAGCTGAGGCAGAGAACTGCTTAAACCCGGGAGGCAGAGATTGCAGTGAGCTGAGATCACGCCACTACACTCCAGGCTGGGTGACAGAGCCAGACTCCATCTCAAAAAAAAAAAAAAAAAAAAAAAAGTTTGACCAAGACACTATCAGGGTGTTTCCATGTATTCCACTGGGCAAAGGTGAGCTAACCAGCCTATCTGGCATCATTGAAATGATAACTTGACCACACATGTTGTATAATATTAATACAAAGTTAAAAACATAACCTCTTTAATTTGCCATTAGAAAAAAAATCTAAGGCTGATCTCAGTGGCTCACACCTGTAATCCCAGCACTGTGGTAAGCCGAGGCAGGCAGATCACATGAGGTCAGGAGTTCCAGACCAGTCTGGACAACATAGTGAAATCCATCCCATCTCTACTAAAAATACAAAAATTAGCCGGGCATGGTGGCGCACGCCTGTAATCCCTGCTACCTGGGAGGCTGAGGCAGGAAATCACTTGAATCCGGGAGGCAGAGGTTGCAGTGAGCTGAGATCATGCCACTGCACTCCAGCCTGAGAGACAGTGTGAGACACCATCTCAAAAAAAAAAAAAAAAAAAGAAGAAGAAAGGAAAAATATCTAAAGGGTACATATCTCCCCTTTTGTTAGTGTAAGTGAAGGACATTCTGAACAACAACTTTTTTGTAGTATGTTATTTGCTGAATGTACATCTTGGCAAGATAAAAAATCCAAGAAAGTATTAATAGTAATGAAAAGGAAATTTAGAAATTTGAGGCCCTCACCCCTACCCTGAACTCTGTTCATTTGATAATCAGTTAGTCAGAGACTTTGACACCCATGGGTCAACAGGTGGAGCCTTCTGTTAGTTAGAATTTTAAAAATTTAAGCACTTTTTTTTTTTTTGGAGACAGAATCTGCTCTGTTGCCCAGGCTGGAGTGCAGTGGCGCCACCTTGGCCCATTGCAACCTCTGCCTCCTGGGTTCAAGTGATTGTCCTGCGTCAGCCTCCCAAGTAGCTGGGATTAAAGGCGTGAACCACCATGCCTGGCTAATTTTTGTATTTTTTAAAATTTTATTTATTATTTTTTTTAGGATGGGGTTTCACCATGATGGCCAGGCTGGTCTTGAACTCCTGACCTCAGGTGATCCACCCACCTCGACCTCCCAAAGTGCTAGGATTACAGGCGTGAGCCACCGCGCCCGGCCTAATTTTTGTATTTTTAGTAGAGACGGGGTTTCACCATGTTGGACAGGCTGGTCTTGAACTCCTGACCTTGCGATCCGCCAGCCCTCAGCCCCACAAAGTGCTGGGATTACAAACATGAGCCACAATATCTGGCCTTAAGCACTTCCTTAAACTCCACTTTAAAACATGATTATTGACTCCCAGGAAACTTTTCAGCAATTCTGACTTGAAATTCACCTAACTTTCTCATGATGAATACACACGAAAACCTGAATTTCATAAAAAAAAAATTCAAAAATTGCTAAATAAAAGTTTTAGAATATATTAATACTATGTGTGTGTGAAAATAAAATTATTCATAAGTAAAAAGTTTAAATTCCAGAGCAAGTCTTATTTTTAAAACAAAACAAATTTGAAGGGAAAAAGAGACAAAATGATCTAAGAAAAAAGTCAGGTGGCTGGCCAGCTCTCCAACAGAAGATAGAAAAGTCTGCAGTTGGCCGGGTGCGATGGATCATGTCTATAGTCCCAGCACCTTGAGAGGCCGAGGCGGGCAGATCACTTGAGGTCGGGAGTTCAAGACTAGCCGGACCAACATAGAGAAACCCTGTGTCTACTAAAAATACAAAAAATTAGCCAGGCGGGTGGTGCATGCCTGTAATCCCAGCTACTCAGGAGGCTGAGGCAGGTGAATCACTTGAACCTGGGAGGCAGAAATTATGGTAAGCCGAGATCACGCCATTGCACTCAAGCCTGGGCAACAAGACCGAAACTCTGTCTTAAAAAAAAAACAAAACACAGTCTGCAGTATATAAAAGCTGAGTCTCAGGAATCACAGGTGGCAGAGTCTCAACAGTGTTCTGTTACTGTCTATCAGGACAGGACTGACCTCTAGTGTAACGAACAATTTTCAAGTTTTGTTCAGCCTCATTGTAAAGTCATAAAACTCTTCTCATGCTTAGTTTCCTCATGTACAAAACAGCAGCAGTCACCTTCTAGGGTAATTATCGCAGTTAAATAAACAGCCCACGTAGAGCACTTAGCAAATACACTCCCAGCAACAGACTTCTTTCTTTCCAGCCTTTCAGGTCATCATAGTTCCAACCCACCTTCAGATATCACTTAACTTTAAAGAGCTGGCACAGCCAAGGAATGATTTTCAGCTCATCTAGTCATGTTTCTAATTCCTGAAAATTCTCTGCATTGTGGTCTCTTCTTACAAAGGAATACTACGCAGCACCCAAAGGATAAAGTATAACTACATGAAACTACGTGGATGAGCATCACCGATAAATGTTGAGTGAGAGGCCAGATACAAAAGAGTACATACTGTCTGATTCCATCTTAATGAAGTAAGAATAGCCAAAGGTTATCTATGGTGATACAAGTCAGAATGGTAGTTACCTTGGGTTAAGGGGATGATGGGAGGAGAGGCAAGGGGATGCTGAGATGCTGAACGTATTCTGTGCCTTAATCTGGGTGGTAGTTCCACAGGTACATACATATGTAAAAATTCATCAAGCTGTAAACTTTAAGAGTTGTTCAGTTTACTGCCTTTATGTTATATACTTCAATGAATATTTTTAAATAACATTTTTTCAGCCAGGCACAGTGGCTCACACCTGTAATCCCAGCACTTTGGTATGCCAAGGTGGGTGGATCACCTGACATCAGGAGTTCGAGACCAGCCTGACCAACATGGAGAAACCCCATCTCTACTAAAAATACAAAAATTAGCCAGGCATGGTGGCGCGTGCCTATAATCCCAACTATCCAGGAGGCCGAGGCAGGAGAATCACGTGAACCTGGGAGGTGGAGGTTGCAGTGAGCCAAGATCACGCCATTGCACTCCAGCCTGGGCAACAAGAGTGAAACTCTGTCTCAAAATAAATAAATAAATAAGTAGGCCAGGCGAGGTGGCTCACACCTGTAATCCCAGCACTTTGGGAGGCTGAGGCGGGTGGATCATGAGGTCAGGAGTTCGAGACCAGCCTGGCCAACATGGTGAAATCCCATCTCTACTAAAAATACAAAAATTAGCCAGGCGTGGTGGCAGGTGCCTGTAATCCCAGCTACTCAGGAGGCTGAAGCAGGAGAATCCCTTGAACCCGGGAGGCAGAGGTTGCAGTGAGTCAAGATGGTGCCACTGCACTCCAGCCTGGGCGACAGAGCAAGACTTCATCCCCCCGAAAAAAAAAAAAAAAACTAAAGAAACTTACATGGTCAAGCTCAGCTGAGATGGGGCAATAGCTTCTGGATTGGATGGCAACAGTTTTTACCCCTTTGTTATCTGCTGCTATTTGTCACTGTTAAATGCCTGCCTCTAATCATTCCTGTCCTTCTCACTTGTTTGCTTTCATTCATTTATTCTTATATCTGGCACATATTTCTGGATGCGTGGTACATGCTAAGCACTGGAGATATAGTAGCAAATAAGACACTCGCGATCCATGACATAAGGGAACTTAATATTTTAGCAAACAAGGCAAGCATAAAACAAGTACAATGTGTATTTTGATGGCTAAAGTAGAGGACCTTGTTCAGGGGACCTGGGAAGGTCACATCGTAGAGGTGACATTCAAGAACTGAGAGATGAGACCCTATCCCAGAGTGAGCCATTAGTAAGTACTGATTGATGGCCGGGCGTGGTGGCTCACACTTGTAATCCTAGCACTTTGGGAGGCCAAGGTGGGTGGATCACCTGAGGTCAGGAGTTCAAGACCAGCCTGGCCATCATGGTGAAACCCCATCTTTTAAAAAAATAAAAAAATAAAAATAAAAGAAGTAAGTGCTGATTGAATGGATGAGTCCATGTGTGCATGCTTGCTTGAATGGTCATTAGCCAACAGAAAGGAGAAAAGAAAGAGTTGTGATTTATTATGCACTGAGAACCAGAAATGTTACTGAAAGATGTCTAAACTAAGAGTGAATAGGGGGCCGGGCGTGGTGGCTCATGCCTGTCTGTAATCCCAACACTTTGGGAGGCTGAGGTGGGTGAATCACTTGAGGTCGTGAGGGGTTCGAGAGCAGCCTGGCCAACATGGTGAAACCCCATCTCTACTAAAAAATACAGAGTCAATAGGCACCGAGTGAGGTCTTGATAGAATTTATGGCATTAATTTTGGCTGCTGTGGGGACTGTTTTATTGCCTTACTTAAGATCTTGAGTTGCTAGACAACTGAAGGATTTTTCATTATCACTGGGCTAACCTATACACATTCAGTTTTTATTTCATCCCGCAAAAAGCAAAACCAGCCACATATGGCCCAAGTCTCTATGAAGGGTCCTCCAGGTCGCCCGTGTAGTTCTGACTCCGAGCTCCTATGCATGTGACTTTTCAGGCACAGCTACCAGAATCACCTTGAAAGGTTGTCACCTACTCATTCCTTAACAAAGCCACACCGCTCTGTTCAGGAAAGACAAAGCAGGCCTGCCTCTTCGGCATTATGGCTTGTTGCAAAATGCCTTTTCATTTGCGGCCTATTATTATCCCCAGAAATTTCAGCTTCATGATATTTTACAAATCAAGAAGAACTTGTAGTCTAAAGGACAGAAGGAGCAGATAACAAACAACAACGC
The DNA here is from genome assembly GCA_963573385.1 of Cacajao melanocephalus. Taxonomy (NCBI): domain Eukaryota; kingdom Metazoa; phylum Chordata; class Mammalia; order Primates; family Pitheciidae; genus Cacajao; species Cacajao melanocephalus. The sequence continues at coordinate 12,437 of CAUYLG010003991.1, forward strand.
TTGTAGAGATATTAGTTAATTATATGCCAAATACAGCCAACCTGACATAGAAGCATTATTATCATATCACATTTAACAGCAACAGCGTTTAAAATGCCAGAAACGAGGGCCAAGTTATTCAGGACTTAATGTGATACATGACTAGATCTATCAACGAACTATCATGAAACCATAAGCACCCCTAACAGGAGGAGCCAGAGCAGCCTTTGGTGATCTTAGTCTCTTACAATTCTGCATGGAAAAACTAAATCGGGCCTGGCGTGGTAGCTCCCGCCTGTAATCCCAGCACTCTGAGAGGCCAAGGTAGGCAGATCACTTGGGGTCAGGAGTTTGAGACCAACCTGGGCAACATGGTGAAAACCTGTCTCTACTAAAAGCAGAAAAATTAGCCGGGTGTGGTGGCAGGTGCCTACAGCCCCAGCTACTGGGGAGGCTGAGGCAGGAGAATCACCTAAACCTGGGAGGCAGAAGTTGCAGTGAACCGAGACTGTGTCATTGCACTCCAGCCTGGGTGACAGAGTGAGACTGTCTCAAAACAAAAGAAAAAAGAAAAATTAAACAAAAAGATTGTACCGAATATGGATTTTCCCAGTGAAATAAAGGAAAGCAAGGAATGACAAGTATTAGAAATGGTTTGTTTTTAGATTTTTTCCCCCAGAGTCTTTCTGTTCCCTTGATAAAATTTCAAACTCAACACAGACTCAATCTACTTTAGAAAGTGTGGTATTGTCGGGTGCGGTGGTTCACGCCTGTAATCCCAGTACTTTGGGAGGCTGAGGCAGGTGGATCACCTGAGGTGAGGAGTTGAAGACTAGTCTGGCCACCATGGTGAAACCCCATCTCTGCTAAAAATACAAAAAATTAGCCAGGCATGGTCGGGGGGAGCCTGTAATCCCAGCTACTTGGGAGGCTGAGGCAGGAGAACTGCTTGAACCTGGGAGGCGGAAGTTGCAGTGAGCTGAGATCGCACCACTGTACTCCGGCCTGGGGGACAGAGCAAGATTCCATCTCAAAAAAAGAAAGGAAAGGAAAAAGGAAAAAGGAAAAAGGAAAAAGGGAAGGGAAGGGAAGGGAAGGGAAGGAAAGGAAAGGAAAGGAAAGGAAAGGAAAGGAAAGGAAAGGAAAGGAAAGGAAAGGAAAGGAAAGGAAAGGAAGGAAAGAAGAAATAAAGTGTGGTATTAATGCATGAGTTCTTTTACTGGTCAGGGTTTCTATTTTGGATTCACATGGTATGGCTCTCTTTCCCTGCTTGATAGACTCAAGCAAGCTAAGTGCATCTATGTAACAGGCAATTAGATACAGTAAGTATCAGAATCTTAAGAGACATAAGAAAATATTAATCCGGGTTGGGGGGTGTGGGGGGGGGGAAGAAAACATTAATCCACTTGTCAAAAGTTACATAAACTTGCAGTGGTCAGAGGAGTGAAATGACTTTCTGCTAACCTCAGTTTTCCCATATGCATATAAAAAGATATTAAACCTGCCATGCCTCCAGCAAACTCAAGGTCTTCAACCTCTACAGTTGCTAGATTTCTTCCTATTTGCTTAAATATACAAAGCCACCAGGAAGTTTGTCCTAAGGAGGAAATATCTTCCAAATTTGAAACAATCATTTCTTACAGCCATTTTTTTAAGTGACTGGCCACTTCTCAAAAGAAAAAACCCTTGACTTCTGCGGGGCGTGGTGGCTCACGCCTGTAATCCTAGCACTTTGGGAGGCCAAGGTGGGTGGATCACCTGAGGTCAGGAGTTCAAGACCAGCCTGGCCATCATGGTAAAACCCTATCTTAAAAAAAAACAAAAAAAACCTTGACTTCTTACTGCAAGCGTCACTGGGCAAAAACATACCCAAATCATGTTCTTTCATAATTAGTGAGCGCTTCAACTTAGTACTGTCATCATACAGGCCACAGATCCCACGTGCTTGTTATATTGCCTGTATTATACTGCAACCCCTTTCCCCAAAAGTGGCAATTATAGAAATCTGCTAAACTGTTTTTTTCCTAGATTTTCTTATGGACTGTTTGAGTTTTAACTATTAATAACATAGTTACTGGTATCTGTGTGTGGCATATTATTATTACAATTGATCATACATAAACATTTGATTAAGGCTGTAGCTTTATTATATTTTCTACCTGACCAAAAAAGCCAGATTATAAAGACTTAGTATTCCCAAGAAGTATTTATTCTTTAGTTTCTTCTAAATCATGACCAGCATAGAAAAAGTCACTCTCAAGCTGCTCTGTTTTATAAACACAGATTTGAGGATAAGAGGACATTTTAAATTGGCTTTTTTTTTTAGCAGCGGGGCGGGAAGGAGACAGAGTTTCCCTCCTGTCACCCAGACGGGAGTGCACTGGTGCGATCTCGGTTCACTCCGCCTCCCGAATTCAAGTGATTGTTCTGCCTCAGCCTCCCGAGTAGCTGGGATTACAGGCACAAACCATCATTCCTGGTTAACTTTGGTATTTTTGGTAGAGACGGGGTTTCACCTTGTTGGCTAGGCTGGTCTTGAACTCCTGACCTCAAGTGACCCACCTACTATGACCTCCCAAAGTGCTAGGGTTACAGGCGTGAACCACCACGCCCAGCTTAACCTGACCTTTAATTTGCTGTTATCTTGTCTAAATTTAACAGAATTGGGGGTGGGGTGGGGGGAGAAAGTTTACAACTATCTTCCTGAAACCAGAACCACCATTTAACAAAACCTTTAAACGGAATGAATCCCGAAGTTCACAGAAGTGTGAATTGCGAGATTACACATTGCCTCCAAGAAACACAGCACCTGGTTCTGAACTCTTTGCTAAAGCAAATGCTAACTTCTGATTCAGTCCACTGTAAAACCTCAAGGTAGATTTTCCTCTTACTCTCCATGACATACATGTCCCTTTAGCAAAACCAAAAACAGCATTTGGTGGAAACTAAAGATTACAATTATCCGAGGACTCCGAGCCACTGAAAAATAGAGTTTGCAAAGAAATCTCTTTTGCCCCCATCTTCCCCTCACCATTCCTGCCCCTTCCACAGAAGGGAACCCAAATCATATGCAATTTGAAATTTTTAATAGGAAGAAATACTAAAGTAGGAAGCACGTACCTGCTATGCACCTGGCGCTCCCTTTCCCTGCTGGCTCTCTCCTCCCACACTCTGGCAACGGAATGCCCTTCAGAACCACGGTTCAGTGCTTTTGGTAAATGTTTTACGAGACACTAAACAGCCTTGTGTCCCACCCTCAGAGCAAACACCATTGAGGGAACACAATATAATGGTCGAAAAGATATCATGTAATGGACAATAATGTAAATGAACAAGAAGGCTCTATTTCCACACTTCCCCTAAGGGGGTTTAAAAAATGTCAAACTTTCAGGAGGTGAGGGCGGAGTTGCAGGAGGGGCTCATAGAAATAAACCTTAACACTGGAAGTGTCAGAGCGTTTTTTTTTTTAAGGTGGCATTATGATAAGCTCATTGTTCTAATCCTCCAACAAGTCTTGGCTTGCTGAACTGAAAAACTGTCAAAGGCAAGAGTTAATAAAGGGTGGAGTTCACCGGTGAATAGGCAGACGCGGTAGCATCTCCACGTCGACCACGTATTCCTATTTATCAAAGAAAATGCAACTCTAAAAAGTGCTCATAAACCATCCTCCACAATAACCAAAGGTACGTCCCATTTTCCATATCCTTCAAGTTATTCACAGTTAAAACCCAACTCTGCTCCAAACCAGAAGTTTTGCATTCCATTCAAGTTAACAATTACAACTGGAGGATAACAGAAACTTGCTGGCACCAAACTATTAGCATACTCAGAATGTCAGGTGCCTCCTGGTACCACCAGGGTTAATGAGATAAAGAGAAGGTGCCCAGGGATCATCTGTCTGCCTGGTTTTACAGAAACTACCTATGGAGATTCCCAGAGTCTTGAGTCCATGCGAGCAGCACGCACCCAAGTGCTTCTGGAGCACAGTGGGACTAAGAAAGCAGAATTACTTAGCTACAGTCAAGCCCACTTGCTAAAAGGAGACCACGACCGTCTAGAGAAGCTGCCAGAATTGGCTTTGATTGCAGAATCATACTCACAGACAGGCTACGCAAATAAGATAACCCACTCTCTGTCCCCACCCCCTTCTCCAATCCCTGAGAGTGCGCAGAATTTTGCATTTCCTACCTTTAAAATGTCTGCTAGGGCAGAAGAAAACAAAACAAAACTGAAGCTAGAACTGAGATCATGGTTTTTACACTCCAGCTGTGTGACCTTGAGGGAGTAACTTAGCCTCCGTGAGCCTGTCTCCTCATCTATAAAGTACAAATGTCTAGAACCACAGAAGTTATTTCCAAGAACTGACAGCTCTCCAGCTCCACGCGCCTAGAAAATGCCACAGAGCAGTTCTTTAGTTTTAAAATGTCAGAAGGGTTTTGTCATTTTTTTGCTCTCCTACCTTATGTGGCTGGGTTCCATCCCAACGTCCTCATGTGGCAGAAGCTTCAGGTTAGTCCTGGGACTAAAGGGCAATTGACCTCACTTCTCCTGGGCCTGACTAATCTATTAGGGTGGGTACCATAAATGACCGTTTTATCTGCCTGCCTGGGGCGGGGCGAAGGGGCCTCCCCGCCCTCCCCTCCAGCCCTGCCTGTCAGCTCCTTTTGCTTTCACAACATTTCTCATCTTGCCCTCTACCACAGAGAGCTGACCCGCCTCCTAACCCTCATCCAGGCCTCCCTTTTTCTCTTTTTTCCCTCTCTTCCTCTCTCCTTTCTTGCCTTGTTTCCCTGAGAGGATCATAATGGGCATTGGGGAAGGGCAATTATTCTCATCATTCTATTTCTTTTTCTTTTTTTTGAGACAGATTCTCGCTCTGTCACCCAGGCTGGAGTGCACTGGCGTCCTCTCGGCTCACTGCAACCTCTGCCTCCCAGGTTCAAGCAATTCCCCTGCCTCAACCTCCTGAGTAGCTGGGATTAGAGGTGTGTGCCACCACGCCCAGCTAATTTTTGTATCTTTTGTGGAGATAGGGATTTCACCATGTTGGCCAGGCTGGTCTCAAACTCCTGACCTCAGGCGATCCACCCGCCTCAGCCTTCTAAAGTGCTGGGACTGCAGGCATGAGCCACTGCACCCAGGCCTCATCATTGTAGTTCTCCTTCAACTTTCTTTTTTTTTTTTTTTCAGAGTTTCATTCTTGTTGCCCAGGCTGGAGTGCAGTGGCATGATCTAGGCTCACTACAACCTCTGCCTCCCGGATTCAAGAGGTTCTCCTGCCTCAGCCTCCCAAGCAGCTGAGATTACAGGCATGCATCATCTCGCCTGGCTAATTTTGTATTTTAGTAAAGACTGGGTTTCTCCATGTTGGTCAGGCTGGTTTCGAACTCCTGACCTCAGGTGATCCCCCTGCCTCGGCCTCCCAAAGTGCTGGGATTACAGGCATGAGCCACTGCACCCAGCCCTCATCATTCTAGTTCTCCTTCTACGATTTTATGTGACATATCACACTACCCAGTGGATGGGTTAGACAGGTATTATTATTCTCCAGATTCAGAGATGCAGAAAGATTTAACAACAGCCCAAGGTCACAGAGCCATTGCTGACAGACCAGGGGCTGAGGTGGCCTTTTCTGACAGGCCAGGACTTCCTTCAAGCCACTGACTTCCAAAAGCACCTCCTCTCAGAGCAGTAAGGCCCCACCTGGTCTAACCTGCTCTCCCCGCGACCTGTGGCATACTTCCCGCTCAGTTCAAGCTTCTCATCTTCCTTCCTCCCTCAGCAGGGGCTAGCCCCTTATTCTAATTTTTAAGGTTTATCTCACTTGACCTCTTGTCCCTTGCGTGCCCTTCTTTAGGCAAACCCAAGAGAAGTAAATCCCCAGTGACGAACAAGCATGCTAGGGGGTAATTATTCCCATCACAGGAGTCTCCCATGAGCACCTCTCCTGGGTCACCTGTCTCATTCCACCCTGCACTAGGGTACTTGTGTGTCCTCAACTGCTTTCTTTCTTCTTCTTCTTCTTCTTCTTCTTTTTCTTCTTCTTCTTCTTCTTCCCCTTCCCCTTCCCCTTCCCCTTCCCCTTCCCCTTCCCCTTCCCCTTCCCCTTCCCCTTCCCCTTCCCCTTCTTCTTCCTCTTCTTC
>CAUYLG010003993.1:0-44152 GCA_963573385.1 Cacajao melanocephalus
AACAAGTGTTGAAGATGTGGAGAAAAGGAAACCCTTACACACTGTTAATAGGAATGTAAATTAGTACAGATATTATGGAAAACAGTTTGAAGGTTCCTCAAATAACCAGAACTATAGCTAGCTTATGATCCAGCAATCCCACAAGTGGGTATATGGCTAAAGACAATGAAATCAATATATCAAAGAGATGCCTGCATTCTGATGTTTACTGCAGCACCATCCACAATAGCCATGACTTGGAATCAACCTAAATGCCCGACAATAGATAAATAAAGAAAATATGGTATATCTACACAATGGGATACTATTTAACCATAAAAAAATAAAATCATGTTATTTGAGACACAACAGACAAACCTAAAGGAGATATATTAAGTGAACTAGGCCAGGCACAGAAAAACAAATGCCACATGATCTCACTCATATGTGGAATCTAAAAAAGAGTTGCTCTCATAGAAGTAGAGAGTAGAACAGTGATTACCAGTGTCTAGGGAGGGGATGGAGAGGAGAGGATTGGGAGAGGCTGGTCAATGGATACAAAGTTATGATTAGATGGGAAGAATACGTTCTGTTTTTCTGCTGTACAGTAGGATGATTACAGTTAACAGTAGGGTGATTACAGTTAACAGTAGGGTGTTGTGTATTACAAAGTTGTTGGAGCAGGGGAGGTACTGGATGTTCTCATCTTGCAGAGATGGTAGATGAGTGAGGTGATGGCTATGATAAATACCTGATTTGAACCTTACAATGTATACATGTATCAAAACATCAAATTGTATGCCATTGATATGAATAATTATAATGTGTCAATTAAATTTTTTAAATAAAAGAAAGACCAATCCTTGAAATAAGAAGCAAATAAGAATGGAGAGGTTCACATATAATCTTCACTAATGAAATAATTAAAGATATAGTTCACCCACAGGCACAGTCTATTATGGCCCAGATGAAGAGGCTAAATGGCTCTGGCTTCAATTATCCTCACAACCAGTCGATGACTGAGTGCTTGTGTCCAGAATTCTCTCCTCAGCACTGGGTAGAGGAGACAGATGGGATCATGTGAAAAGCATCTCACCTCAATTCAATGATTCAGTCTGAACATGTAGAGACACAAAGCTTTACACTAATTCCTCCACTTTGAGTTAAGCCTCTAAGTCCAGAGAGAAAAAAAACATCAGGCTTGCCAGTGTTCAGCCCATGGAAAAAGAAGAGCATATTCAGGAGGAACCATGAAAACTCAAAACTTTTAAATACTTTTTGGGAAAAGAAACAGAAAAAAAAAAAAACCAAGAGCATCTGGGATTTTCATTAAGGCCAACATTTTCAGAAGGCTGTCCTATCTCTGCAGAAATTCTGCTATTATATGCCAAAGGATTTTTTGCTGTCATTGCAGAGGAGGGTGTGTTTAAAGCTTTCTCAGCTTGCTGCTTATATATCACCCATCTGGGGCACTTCCTGGCGCCTATGTGCAATATTGTGGAAGTAATAAGTCCAGGTTTCACCACCTTGAAGAAAAAAAGCCCTACCCCGAAGTACAGCAACCATGACTTCCTGCTTTCCTAAATGAGCAGGAAGTCCCTGTTTCTTCAAGGTTCCACTAACCTTGGTGTATATAAAAGTCCCAGAAGTAAGGGTCAGGTGCCTTGGTGTTGGCTCCTAGAAATCCACACAAGCTGTGTGTGCTAAAAGCTAGTGCAGTTGAAGATTAACACATCAGGACCAGGCCTTTATGTAGAGATCCACAGCTCAGGGCTTAATGGGCAGAGAGCATCTTTCTTAGAGGTTCAGTTAAAAATGAGCAGTAAAGTAATTACAGAATTACTATGTAAAGGTCACAGCCCTGGAGAAATATCTTTTTTGCTCTCACCCCCCATCTTGATTCTTCTCTTTTCCTCACAACCTTTATCTAAACCAATTCTGTTGGCTTCACTTTCAGAGTTTATCGTCAATCCACCAACTTCTCACCATCTCCACCATGACCACCTATGTCCACATGAATGGCTCCTTTTTCTTTTCTTGCTTAAACTAATGCAAGTTCTCCACCCCACCACCATCAGTTACAGTGCCAGTGATTGTTCAGAAAGATGAATCTTACCTGCTGATGGTTTGCATGGCCCTTCAGGATCCATCATTCACCTCACCTCTCCAGCACTGTCTCCCACTACATTCTCCTTGTTCTCTCTGCTCTCATGATGCCCCTCAATATACCAATCTCCTTCCATCCTTGGGCTTTGCACTGCTTCCTCCGTGGGGCCCACTCTTACCCACATGCCCATGCACTTCTTGCTCTGACTTCATTTCGTTTTCTGCTCAATATGCTTCCCTCGGAAAGGCTTCCCTGACCACTCTCTCTCAGATGATCCCCCCATACTCACACTCACTCACACCCTACCTCCTTACCCTACCTTGTTGCTTGTTTTTTCTTTGTGGCAATTATCTCTACTTGAAATGATATTTTATATGTATTTATTTCTAGAAAATAAGCTCCATGTGGGCAAACATTTTGCCTGACTTTTTACTTTTATATCCTGAATAATTAGAGAAGTGTCTGGCATATAGTAGATCCTCTATAAACAGCCTTGACTAAATGAAGTATTGAACAACACTCCAGGTGGGCTGTGCAATCTCATAGTCTTGCCGACATATATTTCTGACAGAAGCATTTGCCCCTGCTGATCCCTGTCTCTCAGTTGTTACTATTTCTAACTTGGAGGCTTACTGATTAAAAAAAAAAAAGCCACAGGTGGGCCATCTACTCTGTGCTCAAACTCTCTAACCCGTAAATCACCTGCACCAGAGAGGTAAAGGTCTGCCAATTAGTCCCAGGCATGGTATTCCCCTAAGTGTGAAGGTGGTGGAATCTTTCTTTGATATTAGACTCACTCAAGAATGCTTCATGCCAAGCCTGGCATTGATCGTTTTGATACAGCTCTTCAAATTCACTCACATGACCACTTTTCTCGGCTCTAAGGCTACCACCAGGAAACAAGCCAGGATGGACTCTGGTATCCATTGCCACGAGAAACCAGCAGCAACTCTTCAACCTTTGTGCTTCAACCCTTGACTCTCAGTACAGAAGATACCTGACATACACCCTTCTTCTCAAACTTTGTTCATTCAATTCTCACAAGAAATTCAGTCTTTAAATGAGCAGTTTGGAGCCCTGATCACATTTCTCCTGGGAGCCATGCCTGCTTTTTATGTAAACCTGTGGAATCAAATAAACAACTCCACTGAGTGGTTTTCTAGCCCCATATATCACTGGATATGTTAAAGTAAGGTGACACACACCTATACAACCCCAGACCAAGACTTAAGTTAAAAAAGTGTTTTATTACCCATGGAAAAAACAGGATACTTTTAAAAAGTGTGACAATAACAAATGTTCCACATTGAAGACCCACTTCATAACTGTCTCTATGCTAAAACAAGGGGGATATAAAGACAAAAAAATGATTCACTTTGCCTTCCATGAGTGGACCCTGTAGTCGGAGAGACAGATATAGTGATATAAGTGTAAACCCAAGTATGTGTTAGAAAAAAATTGTATCCCTGAGCAAAGGGAGAAAAAACTGTACAGAGGGGATAATAATTAAGCTGAGTCTAAGAGTGGGTAGGGGGCTGCCTGGTGGAGAGGAGTGAAAAGGACATTTCCAACAGAAGGAACAGCTTGAGTAATGGCCTAAAAGGCCTGATCATTAAAGAATGTATCTCTCCAGCTTCATCTTCCAACACAGCTCACTCAGCCACTTCTGCTCTAACTGCAATGAACTGCTCACTGTTCTCTGAATATGAATTACATGCTCTTTCTTAGCTTGAAAATGATGTTCTCTCTGCCTGAAATAGTTTCTCCTTGCCCTCAACTTCTAAGCATTGGTGGAACCTGAATAGCACTTCTCAACCTTCAGGTCTTAACTTGGATATAACATGTCTTCTTCAACCACTTCAAGTCCAAATTTGGTATTACTTCTATCTCCCCTGAGAGCATGCCAGAACTTTCCTACTGCAGCGCTTAATACACTCAAGGCTAGCCATTGTGGATATGTCCCATATTTCCTGTAGATCACACATTCCAAGAGGACAAGACTCTACATTGATTATCATTGTATCCCCAAGTTCTGGCAAAGGGCCTGCCACATAGTTGGCAATGCATGCAGAATAGATCAACTGTTCAAAATTTGTAGGCATAGGATGGGGCAGGAGAAAGGACGGGTGATAAGATTAAGATTGAATTTATAGATAAAAACTAAGCCTGAAAGATGACATGTGCCCTGCTATGTATATTTTTTATCCTCTCTTCCAGAAGGCATGGAAGGGTTAAACACAAGAGGAGAGATCAAGTCAGCAATAAGAAGGCCTGAGATAACAGCAAGGCACTAGAGACAAGACCGATGGCAAGAGATACAGTATTTAAGAAGTTGTAGCTCTAAGACTTGATGACTTATTACAGGGTTAGGTAACAGAGTAGGAAAGAATGACTTACAAAATTGGTAAAATGGAAGATCTATGGGAAGTATCTATATTTTCCTCTAACATGAGAGAAATGAGTAACGTAAATAGTAGAATGGCCCTGGGTATTCAAGACTAAAAAAGTGTCTATTGTTCATTACTGTGTGTCTTCATATTGACAGTTCTATAAGCTATAGGGACATTTGCATCCCCACAGCAGAGAATTCAAAATTTGAAAGAACTGTTTCATAATTAAAGTAGCAGAGAAATGGATAGAATGCTTTTTTATAAAAATAACACAAAATAAATCATCTTTAAATTCTTTAAAAACTGGATAGTACGTGGAGGTTAAATCACTAAATTTCGATTTAGGAAAATGACAAATTATCTGCCTATTTTTCTCATTACTTCTCGCCTCAGATCACCAAGAACTTTCCCAAAGTTACAAATAAAAACTCAAAAAGCCAATGTCTTTCAGGAGATGTTTATCTAAGTGGAAACACTGAGGAAACAACACTGTAATAGAGATGGGGAAAGATATGTTTGATAAGTGAGAAAAAACCTCAGTGCCTGAGAGAGGAAACAGTTTTCAGAAAACACTTTGAAGAGATGAGAGAGGACACAAGACAATAACAAGATGCTTGCATGGGGGTGGGATATAGGATTTTGGAAGAAATCAGAAAATGGAGAGTGCTGAGTACTGAGAGAATAATTTTTATGGAAGACTACAAAAATAGAAGGGGAAAATGGAAGCAAACATGTGGTTAGAGAAAAAAAAATCACAAAGCAGTCCCCCCAAATCTCACCCTGAGCTGGAAAGAACAGAGAGGTTAAAAACAGGATTAGAATAGTGTCAGTTCTTTAACTCAATGATCTAAGTAGGTCTCAGTTTCTTCATCTATAAAAGATTGCATTAGTCAGCTCAGGCTGCTATAACAAAATACCACAGACTAGGTGACTTTAGAAAAAAACAAATTTAATTTCTCACAGCTCTGAAGGCTGAAAGTTCAAGATCAAGGTCTGGCAGGATTAATTTCTTATAAGGACTCTCTTCCTAGCTTGAAGATGTCTACCTTCTCACTGTGTCCTCATATGATAGAGAGAGCAAGCCCTCTGTGTCTCTTCCTATAGGAACAGTAATCCTATTGGATCAGGGCCCTACTCTTAGGACCTCATTTGACCTTATTCACTTCCATAAAAGTCCTGTTCCCAAATACAACCACACTGGGAAGCAGGGCTTCAACATACAAATGTGGGAGAACATGATTCAGTCCATAGCAAGGTTGTTATAATAAAGATGAGAAATTATGCAAAGTACATTATGCCTGGCACATAGTAGGTACTCAATAAATGCTAGCTAATGGTAGCTATGAAATCATCGTTATAGGCATCATATCTGAAGTAACTTATGCTTTTTTATTTTATAGTTTTAAAGGAATACTACAGATGAAAAAGCCACTTGTTGCCTACTGCCCCCTGAAAACTGCCCAGTTGCTCAGTGATATGGTTTGGCTGTGTCCCCACCCAAATCTCATCTTGAATTGTAGGTATAAAAATCTTGTTATTATTATTTCATCACTTCACAAGTAAGTAAACCAAAGAGCTTGCCCAAGGTTATGTTACTAATAAATGAAGGTTAGAACTCAAACCATGCCTGACTGCAAATACATCTCTCCTTTATTCCGGAATCATCACCATCCTTACGTTATAGGGACACGCAAGTATGACTAGGAAAAAATGGGTCAGTAAAACATAAACAAACACACATTGGCATTGATTCTTAAATCAAAGTACTTATTTTCTAATGTCATTTTTATGAGTATTTACTTGCTCAAATTTTTAAAATCATCTGAAAAATGCCTCTCAATCAGTATTTGCTTTCCCATTCTAGTCATATGATCACTTAATGTGCTTTTTAGTTTAGATTCTAGAGCAGAAGATTTGGGTTGCAATTCAGCATTGCTACTTCTAAACTAAGTGATTTTAGGTAAATTGCTTATCCCCCCTTAGCATCCATTCTCAAGGGAGCATTGTTGCTTATGTCACAGGGAAATTTTTAAAATTACATAAAATGAAGCCTGCAAAAGCATAGTAAGCTGCCACATTAGCACTGAGTGTTTATATTTTAAAAGTTAATGAAAACATTGTCAGCATCTCTTTCTGAATAAGAATAAGCAAGAGAGACTGTAAAGATTTTTACAAAGAATCCTAAAGCCTGAGAATTAGGACTCATTACCATGTAAACTCCAGACATAATCAGAGTCCTTTTCAAGCTTCATTGTTCCAATCTAGTTTATCTCTTTTCTTCCTCAGTTATTTTGATGGGTGTTTCACAAACTATGCAGACTTCAATAACTCATTCTCTAATAATATACTCTGGATAATTGTTAGCTTCATGAAATGCAATTGCCTATACTTTAAGTTATAATTAGAGGAATTACTTGAAGCCTCAAGTGGCCTTTGAAAATCTGAAAATGGAAGTTGAATTTATAAATGCTAGAAAAGAATAGGAAATCCCAGAACCCTAAATCACCAGACTCAAATTCATGTGAACTCACTGAAAGAGAGACCTCCTCTTGCTTTGGTTATAACCACCGGACTTATACTGACATTAACACCAATGCTACAGTTACTAAATGAGAAAACTGAGTTCACCGAGATCGGTTTTTTAATGTTCAATACATTTACTGAAGAAAAGCCTTTGTGACTCAGCTGAACAAAGGAAGTGTAGTTTTTAAAATGGTGTTGTTGACTAAGGGACAACTCTAGTCATAAAGATGGAAAATGAGCCTCTGTGGCATCTGATTCCATGACAATGGTGAATTTTGTAAATTACATATCAAAGACTTGGTCAGTCTGGGGCCATTTGCTTTCATTTCCACAATGTTATTGGCTGTTGTCAGAAAATGACCTGAATAGCCATGTATAGAAAGACCCGTAAGTTGCTGCTATTATAGACAGTTTGAGCATTGTATCATTTTCTTCAAAGAACTCAGTAATTTGTCTACCTTTCAATAACCTTGTCAGATGAATTCCATTGCACCAACCATTCTAAAATGAAATGAAGATCATCTCATTCCTAAGTCTTGGTTCAAGCTCTGCCTTCTTCTCCATTAGTTCTTAAGCTTAATTCTCTACCCAATATATGTATATTAAGGAAAACTACTTTTGCCCTAACTTTTATTTTTCCTGCCTATACATATAATTAAAATGTAAAATGTAAGTCTCTAAATACAGAACTAAGCCCCCTCCCAAAATGAGCAATAGTACTGGTTCTTCTTTCAAGTAAGTTCAAATTAATACATTTAAAAATAATTTTTTTGACCCAAGCAGTGTATTTAGGGTCCGATACACTAAGGTGAATTAGCCAGGAACCCTATCCTCAAAGATGTCTACTAAGACTTACATAATACACCTCTACTTATGAAATGTAAATGGTCTATCAGTTCATATTGTTCCCATTTTTCAATCAAGACCTATATTTCCAGCTTTCCCTTATGTTATCTCTGACTACATTACCCCATAGAACACCATTGTTTTGTCTACTTGTTTTGGTACTTTAGAAAATAAAATTAGAATCAAATTATAAAGCAGAAAGTGGCCTGAGATCATTGATTCCAGACTGTGCTGCGGTCTGAGACTCTCATTTTACAGATAAAGAAAACAAAGTCTTACAATTCTGATAACATGGAGAATTGAGGAAATACAAACCTATTCCTGTTCAGCCATATAGAAATATATGATAAAACAGGATGAAAAAAATGTTCAATACATAGCCTACCTCGAAAGAAAAAAAGAGGAATCGCCAGAGCCAATTGGAGAGAGGAATTTATTCCAGCAGGAATGGTAAGCTCCAAGTAACACTGCCACAGTTCCTAGAGGTTTGGGACCTCAGAATTGGCCAGATCTCTGGCTGCCTCTGCCCGTCTATAGGCTGAGGTAATCATTATCTGCACTGACCATAGAGGTGTGTTGCTAAGATCTCCTTCAAGAAAACTATGCTGGCAACTTAGTTGATTATCAGCTCCAGCTGTTACCTTTGGGATTCATACTTTCCCCAGCTGTCCCTAGCTCATGCCTGAGCATAGCACAGGGTAGTAGAGCTAGCCCACTCCTACTTGACACTGAACTCCTCCAACCAACAACTTTTGGTGGAGTTCCAATCAGCAGGGGTATATCGTCTCAGAACTGTGCTGGGGTCTGAGTTTTCTGACCCAACCCGCCCTTTCCTCTCTTCTTTCACACGTGTCAAAATTATGTTGACATCTCAAGACTCTCACTGCCACATCCTACTTCTTCCTTCTTTATCCTTCAGAGGCACTTTCCAAAATAAATTTCTTATACATCTAATCTCATCTTTTTATCTGCTCTTCCAAGGACTCAAAATGACACCCACTCTGAGCACACCATTGGAAAACTTATAAAGCTCTACACTAAAGAACTTTCAGACATGTGCACAAGAAGACCTGTAAGCAACAATGTTCATTACAGCATGGTTTGAAATAGTAGAAAATCAGCAACAAACTAAAATTTCAAGCACAGAGAAGGGGAAAATTTGGGGAGGGGGTGTTTACTTAATGGTACAGTAGATACATAAAAAGAATAAATAAAACCACAGGTATCAACCTGGATGCATCTTACCAATATAACATTAAGTGAACAAAAGAAGTTGCAAAAACACAGAAACAATATGACACAATTTGTTTACATTTAAAAAACACATAAATAGTACTCTAGATTGTTTTTTTTAATTCCAGGAATTTGGGTAGCAAGAACACACATCAACTTCAAGAAAGTGATTATCTCTGTGACAGGAAGGGAGAGAAAATAGGATAGGGTGGAATTTAACTTTTTCTGTAATATTTTACCCTTTTATAAAAAAGATAACAACTGTTAAATTTCATTGGTGGATATATGAGTGTTATAGTATTCATTGTACCTTTCTATGTGCTTGAAATATTTCCAGATATTTCAAATAAAATAACAGAAATATATCTTGAAAGAAAAGAAACTGAGGCCCAAAGAAATGAAATGTCATGACCAATTTCACATACTTAGTTCATGGCAGAGCAGCTGGTAGGCTCTTGGACTGGCCCTCTGGCCATCACATTCTGTTGTTACATGCCTTTCTAATAGAGAAAACTATGGTCAATGTGCCTTTGGCATCCTTCACAGTGATTGGCACCACTGTAGGTGCAAGAAAGCACTTAAAATGTACTAGAGCAAATTGAAAAATTAGCATTAAACCTTTAATACAAAATTATTTTGTTACTGGAATTATACTCCAAGAGAAGAAACTTCTTGCTGCAGTTTGACTGCTAAATGTTCAGAAATGTGTGGGCTATGCACTCAGCAGGACCTAGGTCCAATGGGGCTAATTCCTGGCCTAAATCTTGTGCAGAAATACCAAAAACTTTGTGTTAGACATTAAGACCACCCATCCAAAAACTGTTGAAGTGTGCATATAGCATGTAGATGATTTTGGAGAGTTTACATTCTTCCTCTGAAGATTCACATCTGTAGGAGTCTCACCAGAGGCTGTATTCAGGAACCCCTTTGTTAAGAATCTGGAAAATTTAACTGGCTCCACTCTCTACCCTCCAATGGTGAGGTAGGCCCCTTCTCCTGAACAGAAAATGAGGGGCATACTGACCCTCTAGTGCCCCTACAGAGTCCAAATGAAGACACACAGTGCCCACTCTCAAGAGCTACCCAATATACAATAGAATGCAAGGCCAACAGCAGTCAAAACAAAGCACCCTTAGACATTTTAAACCTGAAACATACATGGGCTAAAACCACAAGCAGAAAGAATAATCAGTATGTACACTTATTTAGGGTCATCTTTATGTATTTCTATTGTGAAAGGCAATGATTTTTCCAAATTTAGTAAAATGCAACACCTTTTTACTAATTTTGATTACATAAGAGTTTGAGGTGAATACAACCTTGAGGGTAAGCTTTGACTTTTTTTGTTAATATATTTTTAAAAGCTGGCAAAGGACTTGGCACATTATTAATGTTTGTCAATTGAATGAAAGAATGAATAAATGAATATAAGTGAAATTAAGACATATTTCTTAGTGACAGACACTAATGACTAAAAAAGGCTTTCAACAAATGAGCAGAGTTGACAATTAAAGTGTAAAGAGGAGTCTAATGAATGTTCTAATTGATCTTCCCTGCTTTAAAATGTAGCCAGAATCTTTTAACCTTGAGATACAATGCTCAGCAAATTAGGAGACTGTCCTTGTGTGAAAATCTCTTTAATCAATCTAATAGTTTGTCTACTCAACTACAGACTTGAAGACCTCTGCCAAAGTAGTGTATTGTTTTGTTAGTCTTAGCAAGAGTTATGTCTTAATAATAGATTCATATATGAAGTTTTGCTTGGCACTTTGGACTTCTGTGAAAATAAAGAACTTATGTTAAATTAAAAAAAAAAAAAGGTCTTCAAAGGTAATAAAGCTGGGAGGAAAAAGGAAACTCTCATTCTTTCTTGGTGATTCTACCTACAAGAAAACAATAAAACCTTAATATCTGAATTGGGTTTTAACAAGATTTTAAAAACTTGATTCTTTCTCTTTAGTTGTGCAGTGGCTTTAAGACAATGAGTGTTAAGCATTCCTACAACCTATCAAGAAGTTTGATACCATCTACACACGGCTTGCTAAGAGGTGGCAAAGCAAAAAAAAATTGACCCTGACCAGACCACCCACCTCCAGCCTATAAAGGAGAATGGAGGCTGAAAGGGAAATTGATATTTACAAAGTAGATTTTGTGAGACAGCTGCTAAAGAATGATGAGTGTCACACAACTCCCATGGGGGAAGGATTAGGAGTGTTTTCCTTCATTTCAAGCCCAGGGAATGTGGCTTCTATGGGACCATGTAGAGAGTTCCAGGTGTGCCCCAGGTACTGACAGAGGACAAAGAAATGGGAAAACTCTAGCTGACTAGTAATTCTGATCTGAAGGAAGACAAAGAAAGGCTGATACAAAGAAAGGTTGCAACAGAATTTCTTGATGTAAAGAATGTGTGTTGTTACATGAATTTAACAGAAAAGAATCAACCTTGATGTCCTCTATATATTTCCCAAAATAACTGCCTAGAGACACACACACTAACTCCAACACAGGAGTGTACCACTAGGAGACTATCATGTAAGCGAGAAACTATAGCGAAGAACTTACCCGAACATCAAAAGAACTGCAGGCTAGGTACCTTAGTGATTCAGGGTTGGTGGGTGGAAAGTTTTCAAATAATGCACCAAAGTTTGCCAGGAGGAAGTGTCAGCTTTAAATACCTGCCAAGCCCAGAGAGCACATCATCATTAGTTGAGCAGCATCAACTAATTTCAATTATGATCAACTAATGCCTTTGCTTTGTGCTTACCTCCCCTCTCTCTCAGCACCCTCCAATCCCAAAGGTATCAGAAATTGCAATTAGCAAGCTGGAGGTGGAGGAGGGAGGAGGCACAGAGGCAGGAGGTGGACAGCCTGAGACAGAGCGCACCGTGTCTCCCTTCCCCACTTCAGGCCACCACCTCTTGCAGAGACATGCATTAAACAAAATGAGAAGGCTCAACTTTGACTACGATTAAGCTATTACATAGAATTAGACATTTTAGGGGCCAAAATAAAACTTTCTGGGTGCTAGAAGCGCACAAAGGATCTCTCATTTTCTGATAGTGAAGTGATCGAAAAAAGCCCCTGTGCCATTTCTGGAATTCATTCAAGAACAGAAAAAAATTTGGCCCACTGAATGGGTTAAAAGAAATAGGGGAAAGATTCAAGCTGTCATGTGATTTCATTCCAGGAGACCTGCTTGTTCACTATAATCAGGTTATTTTCCCACACCAAAATAAATCCTCCAATAAATTCTATTTTCTAGTCTTACAGTAGGTATTTCAAGTACAATAAGGGAAAGGTTGCACTTAATTGCTTCATGTTCATATAGTCCAGTGGGAAGAAAATTCTGTCCAGGTTCTCCAGTCCCTACCTGCTGAAGCCCAGTCCCCGACTAACTCTCATTCAGGCAGGCAAAAAAAAAAAAAAAAGTGTAAATTCATTTTGTTGCCCTAAATTCCATACCAGCTGATGTTGGGTTCACTTTTCACCCCCCTGCCCACCATTATTTTTCCTCACGGCTATTATTAACTGACCAGTTTGTTTTCTGATGGTATAATGGTAACCTGCTTTCCCAGAGAGCCCTGGATTCTCTAGCCCACATGCCCTACCATGAGCCGGGGTGACCCTCCCAACAGACTCATCACCTAGACTCTCAAATGTGCACCACCTGACATGAAGTTCTGTCCAGCTCTGTGCTTCCTCTGCTCTGCCCCAATGACGAGATTCAACCTCTTTCTAGCAACACCCACCCACATCAAGACTGGTCGTGCCACACCCACAGAGAGGAATCCCAGCCCTTCCCAGTTCTGCCTTCAGCCTCTAACTGTCCCATCACCCTTTGCTGCTTAGATCCCAGTATGCCTTGCAGTTGAACGTATAGAAAGTTGTAATGAAAAAAAGAACTAGGAGGGACTCATTTGCAACTATTTCTTGTGACGAAAAGTGGTGAAACTATTAAAGGAGAAAGGAGGGAGGGAAAATTTGGGGTCTTAAAAAGTAGCCTTCAGTTACCATATAAGACTGGAAAAGCAGCCACAAAGTGTTCTTAATGTTACTCAGTGGTTATCATTTCAAATCAGACTCAGACCAAGAAGATGCAAGGATAATCAAGAAATATGAGGCACACCGCTGCCGAGCACCAGTTAGTTCCAAATGTGTTCATTTATTCATTTGCACTAACAGCCTCAGAAATCAGTGGAGTGGTCTCTAGGAAGTAAAGGAATAAAATAATTTTCCAACTCTCATAGTCAGAGGGCTAATTCAAATTTCAAAAGGAACACTAACTTGCTTAAAGTACCATAAAAAAAGGAGAGGGGGCAGGGAGAGTGGAAATTCCATCCTGCTTTAATCACTGTCCCCTGCAAGTTTCCTTAATGATTTCCAGCTGCCTCCATTTAGGCTGTTCCTTTGACAGAACTTCCATACAAACTTGGAACATTTAATATATCCAATTTTTTTTTTTTTACTTTGCCCTCAACTGCATTCTAACCAAAAGCAGATTTCTCTTGGATTATGTAAGGATATGATGAGCTGGAAGGGGGGCGGAGTGAGGCAAGGAGTCTGCCTCTGCTTTTTGCAGTCTCCACAAACCGTTTCACAAGAGGCACAAAGGAAAATGTGAAAACCCAAGGAGAAGGCCACACCCTTGTAGAAAGCCAAAATATGCTTTCATTTCAACATGCAACTGCATTCCAAAGAGAGACTATTCAGAATTAGGCTACCAAAAAATAAATAGCTTCACCTTTTAATATAGTTAACAGTTTAAGGGGGCGGAGAGAGAGAGAGAGAGAGAGAGAGAGAGAAAGAGAGAGAGAGAGAAAGTTGGTATGCAAATATTCACAGCCAAACTTGTGCTGACCAAATAGCCTGTGACCCTAAGTCATCCATTTTTCTGCATGGGGAAAGGAGCAGAGAACAATGAAAACATGGATATATAATATCATAAAAGATGAGATATTAACACTTGAATAAGGACGTTTATTAAAAATCATGAGCTTGAGGCTTCAAGACCCTTGAAGGTCATAATTTCCTTTCCAACAGGGTTGTATACTCTTTGAAAGAACAGGGTAACCATCTCTTAATAATTCTTGTCTTCTCCTACAACTCCTAGCAATAGGATCTTATATACGGAAGGTCTTCAGTGAAGGCATGTTAAAGCGAATAAAGAAAAGCTTTCAGAGACTGATAGTAATAAAACAAGGGGATATGTGTAAAAATAAAATAAAGACTGTGGGGAGACTAATTGGTAGGCTATTTTATCCTCATGATTCCTTGAATCTATAATTTATTCAGATATCACTACATTTTCCACATAAAGATAGGTCCTAAATATTTACTTGTAAGGCAAAATGGAACTTTGGTAGGTCTTCAAGTTATTCTCCTGAAAACTATCCCAGACTACTGAAAATCCACTCTCTTTTTGAAAAAGTGTTCTACAAATTAACCTGTTCTTTCTTGTCTACCAGTTCAGTAAGGAAATACTCTATGTATCTACCCCAAATCATATATATTGCACACTGAATTTTTAGGGGGTGGGGTGAGGTAGGGGGAAGTTCTTAAAAATATTTTTAAAATTAATAATAATTTTCTACTTAAAATCCAAAAGAGGTACAAAGGAAGTATAGAAAATAATACCTAAGTTCGTTTTTGAGTCACTTCTCATCCTTATCTTCATTCATTTTGATGAATATTTTCAAGTACCTAGGGAAGAACAGATGTTGAAAATCCCATAGATTTTCCACATAAATTTTATTTCCCATCACTTAGGGACATTCTGAGGCTCCAGAATTTCCACTTAAAAAACCTTTGGGGATAATCTGGTTGTTGAAAAGAATGCCAACTTTCATCCTGAAGCTGCATGTGGGTACCAAGCACTGGTTTACTTACATTGCATCTCTATCTAGGGAGCTTGGAAAGTTAAATTCTCCCAAGCCATTTGGTACTGTTGCGTTAAGGACCTATTTCTAACATATTTCTGAGCTTTAATTCTGAATCTTTCCAAGTTTTTTATATTATTCTCAAATTCTAGTGCCACAAATTGTACAAGGAGACTCTAATGTGGGCAAACACAGAGTTAAAAATAAACCAATTCATCAGTTTTTAGTTGCTGAATTTTGCCTATTTGTAGACTCCAGTAATTGTACTTGCTTTTTGAACAAATGCATTATTCTTTTGATTCCTTATGACTAATTTCAGCAGAGTATCACCACAAGCAATCAATTTATTTTCAAACAAGTGTTATGCAAATGAAAGCAATCAATAATATAGAATGGAGTATATCTGTATTGAGCCTTCCTTTCTTTTGTGGGAAAAAGGCTACCACAAAATAAATACCTCCACATTTTACACATCTCTTGTAAAGAGAGAGATGTTTTCCCATTTGTTTTACACATCTCTACTCCTCATGTTTATTCCAGTATGCCATCAATTAAATATTTAATATATAAAATATTATTAATAAATATTCCTGTACTGCATTATTTTTTTATTTCATGGTCCATGTGTCTTACCTTCTTTATTAGGTTATACATTTCTTAGTTATAAAGACAGTGCCTAGTCCATTTTTGCATCCTGCTGGCCAGCATCTGGCCCACCAAAAACATCAAAAATGGTCTGTTGAGTGAATGAAAAAATCTACTAAACCTTGGACCCTGGAAGAAAACTATAAAATAAATCTTCAAACCTTTATAAATGAATTCAAAAGCTGTTTCAGATAAACTATTAGTGAGTCCTCAAGTCTAACACTTCTAGAAGGCCCACAAGGGAGGGTCAGCATAACTTCATAAGGGTGTAAACACAGCTATTGTTCTCACTCCGATGTGCTTCCTTTTGATTTATTGCACATGTCCACCTGCAAGGTTTCTCCGAGCACACAGAGTCATAATATCCAAAGTCACCTAGTGACAAGTGAGTCCCTCAGCTCCATTGCTCACCTGGATCAGCAGCTCTCATTTATCTCTCAG
The DNA here is from genome assembly GCA_963573385.1 of Cacajao melanocephalus. Taxonomy (NCBI): domain Eukaryota; kingdom Metazoa; phylum Chordata; class Mammalia; order Primates; family Pitheciidae; genus Cacajao; species Cacajao melanocephalus. The sequence goes on from CAUYLG010003993.1 coordinate 16,041, forward strand.
GCAGCTCAGAACTGCTCCCAGCCTCAAGGCCCACAAACTCAGACTTTGTCAAATCAAATGGGCAATAATTTACTATATAAGTATCTTTTATAGAATAGTGAGTTATTTCTCTTCTTTGTCATCTTTTTTCCTCACAAAATAAAACCCTGGAATTATAATTCCACATGTAGATTTATAGTTAGTTTTTCTTCCTAAGAAGGTATATACATTATCATTTTACTGATCACAAGGAAGATGAGGTAGGGAGTTTATAGCTTTTAAATAAACATATCAACAGTTCCCCTCAAAAGACTCAAAGTACATGGAATAGTTGTATATGGTGATGAGCTGAAGATTCCAGAAGAAAGGAGGGAAATCAGGTAAACCTAATCTTGAAATTGAAGTAGAAATATAAAATCGGAAGGCAAGACAGAATAATCCACAAAGAAAGACATATTCTCTGAAGAGTTAAAATGCTAAATCCTGAAATGCTAAATTCTACTCAGGCTTTAAATCAAATCAAGCTACCTTGTACACCCATAATTTATCTCTTTGGTGAAGTTTGTTCTTATTTTCAAGCAAAATAATGCATAGGTAAGTCTCTTGACTATGCACAGAGAATGCCACAAATGAAAGGCAGGCTGAGCTATGTGATTCTCCAATGGAAAAGGGGAGTTATGGTCGTGGTTATTCTACATGAAGAACATCAGTTGATAACACAGGGTTCCTGGATAAGGCATGCCTTGCAATTAATATTGTCATCAACACAAAATTGCTGTTCCCCTTTCATCCTTTCTTAGCAGTCTCTGCAAAGGATGCATTTCAACACTCTATTTACTTACTGATAAAGAGTATGCACTGCCACCCACACAAGGCAGAAAGCAGAAGCAGCTACTGATTTTGATGTTTCACATGATGATTTTTCTCCATTACACAACACTACTACCTAACTAATTCTATGTATTTGGGAGCAAACTTTATTTGGTGAAACACTCAATTAGGAATTAAAATTTGTGTTCAAGTATTGGCTCAATCTCTTATAATATATAAATGATTTTGAGTAAATTACTTAAGATCTCTTGAATTTTTTTTCAACATAAAATTGGTGCCAGTGATACTTGCCTTAATTACCTCCCCATATCATTGAAAGAATCAAATGAGATGATGTAGTTAATGTGCTTTGTAAACTCTAAAGCGTTATGCAAATATAAGGCACTAATTAAACACATTCAATAACATAAATGCCTTTCATAGGAATTTCTCTCTCATCCTATGAGACGAAAAATTGCTTTAAATCTTTCCTATAATAAGAGGGCATAAACAAACGACTATAATGACATATAAAGAGCTTTCTTGTAACTATAAACCATCTGTACTTACCAAAAACAGCTACTAAAACTAAAGAAAAAAGCAAATTCTTCCAGGTAGTTCTTTTCTCTTGTTTCACTAAGCTTTGGGGAAATATTTTTTAAGTTCTAGTCTATTCCTCTTAACTGGTTTCTGATGTACATATGAAGGATAACTCTCTAGATGTTCACTCTTTCCAGAAAGTATTTACTTAGAGAAAATTAGAATTTAATTTATACTGGATGATCAATACAGGCCTTTATGCATGCAATACATCTAATACACCACAGCCAGATTAATTTCCCTAGTCAGTGATTAATTGCCTACTCTGTCCCTGATGCTGGAGAAGGTGCCTGGAATACAACAGAGAGCAAAATGGGCAGGATCTCTGCCCTTCTAAATATCACATCCATAGTCTTATTTCAGAACTCATCTTTTTCAACCTCTATGACATTTGATTTTGTTGCCAATTTGCCTTCTGGAAGCTTTCTTCTCTCTTGATTATGAAGGTATTATTCTTGCCTAATATAGCAGACACCATTGACAAGGTGCTCCAACCTACATTTTCAACCCCTTCTCCTTTGTCACCTTCCAGCTTTTGGTGTGACATAGTTTTGACCAATTAGATGTAAAGTGAAATCTACCCTAATGTTTCCACAAATCTACAGGCATCTCTGCTTCCACTTCCTCATTCTTTCTGCTAAAACGTAGACATAATTACTAGAGCTGTAGCTGACAACCTACATCCATGGAGAAAGGTCAAGAAAATGGAAAAACTTGGGGCTGATGTTGGTAATCTAAGCACTCCTAGTAACTATCCATGTTCATTCTTCTTGCTTTGTGAAGGAACTAAACAAACAAGAAATGCCTTTTGTTTAAGCCATTAAGTTCAGGTCTATTACTTCCAGCCAAGTAAGTTTCTAATTGGCACACCTTGCTTCTCTGTTACTTATCTGCCCAATATGTATTTCCTTCAGAAACATCACATTTTTTTCTGTCTATTCTTTGGAGGTCAATTTTCACTCTTCCATGTTTGCTCCCTGGGACATCTCAATTCACCCATTCTACTTCTTCTTTCATTGAGTTATTCAACAAATCTAGATTAAAAGACTACCACATGACTGGCACTACTCTGAGCACTATGGATAGAACAGTGAACAGTAAAGCTTCCACCTTCATGGAAATTATAGTCTAAGAATAAAATACAACCACCTCATTCTAATTCATCCTCGGTCACAGATTAAGTCTCTGCAGAGACCTCCCCAAACTTCCCAGCCTAAATTAGCACATCTTGCTAGATATTTTCATAGCATCTTTTGATTTTCCTTTCTATAGCATATGTTTTTAGTTACATACTTCACTGTGTATTTATTTTACATCTTTCTCCTCCAGTAGAAAGTAAAGTGGTAATTAAGTCTTTTTACAACTATCCTATATTCGTGCCTCATAGATTATCTAACACATATTATGTGCTCAGTAAATACATGTTGACATTTGATGACTTCTCTAGACTTATATTTCAAATCACCTTCTGGGCATTGCCACATGAATATTCTGCAAGAGCTTCAAAACAAAAGACCCAAAATAGATTATATTTGCACTGAATTTTTATTCCCAGCTAATGGCATCACCAGAGACCAAAGTCGGAAATTTCAAAATCATCCCTACCATTGACTCCTCCACTCCCTCTATCTCCAGCTGGTATCTAAGAGCTCTATTTCTACCAGTCTAATATTTCTTCACTCTCCCCTTCAATCCCATTAGTACTGTCCATCCTTCTTTACTGCAGGTCCTCATTTTACCTACATTACTACAGTATTACTATTACAGTAGACTGTTCATTCATCTTCCTGTGTACTTGAATTCCCTCCTTACTAATGCTCCTCAACTAGCCAGGTATTATACCCATTTCACAGATTGGAAAAACTAAGCCTTTAAGAATTTAAGTAACTTTTTCCAGGTCGCCCAATTAGTAAGCAGCAAAGCTGGAGTTTATACTAGTCTATACCCCTAATCAAGAGGCCTGGGAGAAACCTTCCAGACCTCAGTATGACAAACATACCATTACAATTTAGGGTGTCTGGATTGGGGTCCAATCCCAACACCCTAAATTGTAAAGGTATGTTATATATGCATCACCCTCAGAAGTCTGCGTATTTCTTGGGAAGAGATAAAAGGTCTTCTGCTTTTCATCTCCCCGCAACCTCCCACCTCTTGCCCAGTATGGCATTCTGCTCCATTATAAGCTATCAATGGATTTCTGTGACAAGAAGGGGAGAAGGGGGGAAGAAAGATTTAAAAAAAGATTTATCCAAGAGAAAGAAATAAAGGAGGATCAAAGGTGATAAGACCTGAGGGATAAAGAGACAGGAAAATAAAACATAACTCTTTGTTTCGAGTCTGGTTCAGAAGTTATGCCTTTGCAAAAACTGTTGGCTGGAATTTTGGCTGATGTTTTACTTAGTTCAGCACAAGGAAAATTTGAACTTGGCCTTCTCCCTACGGAACATTTATGAAGAAATAAGAGTTATATGAAGACGTGAATGAGGAGTCAACTCACATATACCCTTACTCAAAGTAAAAGTTAGCAGCTAAGTGTCACCAACTAAATCACCTGTCTTCTAAAAGCTGTGCCCTCTCCCCTTCAAAACAATTAGAGTCAAAAAAACCTACGTCGATTTGTACTTTTCTTCTTCTTCTTTTTTTTTTTTTTTTTTTTTTTTTTTTACCATTTTGTGCTCTAAGAGTAATTTGGAACTGCATTTAGGACTGTAATATCTCCTCTATAGCAACTAAAAGGCTCTCAATCTGCTAATTAACCTACCATGCCATTTCACCCAAATAATCTTCTGGAAATTTGCCAATGTACTCCAAAATCTTACATATGCTGGCTTTGCCTCAGCACCACTAAATCACTCAGGATCATGTTTCTCATAGGCGGTGGCTGAAATAAAATATGCATACTAGGTAACTGGAAAAAGATTCTGTCTCATTTGCCCCGGCTATTCTTCCTTGTTGGAAATGCAGAGGGAAAGAAGGCAGCAAGAATCCCTTCCTGCTGACAACTTAGAAGACAAGCCATAATTACAGAGCCACATCAGCAGGGGCGGGCCTGAGTTCTCTGAAAGCATCTGATGGGGCCCTTCGAACAGAAGACCCTCATCACATAGTCCCTTGATACTGAATGAGAGTTCTAATAAAGCAATATAGTGTGCAATTCCAAAACAATCCTAAGTGCCTCCTACTCATTTGTTCTTTTGCCTTGCTCTTGTTCAGCTTTTCAAAAAACAAAAAAAAGTTTACCTCCAGCCAAAGTGCCACATGTGCAGGGAGGGAACACATGTTGTGTTTATTTTTTTATGTGTTTCCATAATCCTTGTAATAAAACATATTAAAATGAGAACCTTCCTCATTAGGCTGGGGTTTATACAGGAGATGATTAAAAATTTTATAAATTTACAATCACTTTTATTTTCAGTTCTCTATTATTCAGAATTTAATTGTTCAATTCATGAAATAGTAATAGCTAGGACTTATTGTATTCTCCATGTTCCAGGCACTGTTCTAAGTGTCTCGTGTACATTAAATTTGTCCTCAAAACAATCCTATAGGGAGATGCTATTATTATCACCCGTATCTTTACAGATAAGGTAATTGAAGCACAAACGGGTTAAATAATCTGCTGAGATCATCAGCTAGTAAACAGTGTGAGTACCATATATGTGTCCACTGCTTCTTTCTTCTTCCTTCTCTGTTCCCTTTAGGACCATTTTATCTATATATTCTTTAGAGAATTCTTACCTTTAGAGAACATTATCAATATATAGGAGAGATGCCAGGAGGAACATCCCAAACTTATGAAACTAAGGGAAATAAAGCAGGCTCAGAGAATCCTTCAGAGCATGTGCTAGAAGCAGTCGGTGCTCCCTGAATACCTGCAGGTCCCTTAATTTGCTAGCTTTCCTTGAATTTGGATGGATCCATGTCACCAGTTCTGAGCAATGGTCTTCGAGCAGAAGTAAAGCCAAGTGAAAAAGTGTACTTGGAAGGCAGTGTTCAACTATATCAGATGCCACGGATAGGTTAAATAAGGTGGGAATTGAGAATTGATTATGGAGTTTGGTAATATGAAGGTCATCATCAACTTTGAAAAGAATAGTTTTTCTGTGGAAATTCATTAGGAGCATCACTGAATCAGAGCACAGAGAACTAGTATACTAGTGAGTACAGAACTTAGATCTATACAAGTTAGTCAATTATGGACATGGAGTTAGAGAGCCTAGATCCTTCCCCTCTCAAACCTATGCTGTTCTCTCACCCAACCCACCAGAATCCTGGTTTGCTTTCCTTGTTCCATTATACATCCACATACATGTAGGTCACATTGCCATAAATATTAATTATTGGTCCAAATTCTTTACTCTCCTCTAGCAGTGCTACACATCTATACCTTTGCCATGGTCTTATGATACATATAGTGTACTACTGAGCCCCTTAACTTTGTGGTTGGTCATATTATTTACATTACTCAATTGGACATTAGCAAAGACAACCTAGGTGGAAAAACTGAAATTTGCCTGAGCAACTGGACTTGCCCTCTGAAAGTCTACACAGCTCTGAGTCAGTCCACATATCCAGGATAGTTCACTGGTTCCACAGAGACACCAAAGACAACCACAGCCTAGAATCAAGTCTCTAGTCTACATTAGCCAAACTTCAGTCAACCTGCAGAAGAACAAGTGAGAAAGAAATGACTTTTTTGTTAGAAGCCACTAAATTTTGCAGTAGCTGGTATATAGCATTATTGTGAATATAGCTTACTAAGACACAAGTTGAGGTAGAAATATTTCAAATGTCCATAAAAAATAAATAACATAGTTCTTCCTGAATTCTTCTTTAGTTACGAGCTTCAGATTGGTCCCAAAAATGCCACAAAGCTACTCCAACCAATACCCACACCACAGTAAATTTGGTCACTCTCCTTTTAAAAATTCAGTCTTTAAGAACTTGAAGGGACTTGAGTAGTCATGCCCAACCACCTCTTTTTACCTCTGAGAACACCCAGGAGGTGAAATGACATGTCAAATATCATATTACTAATCACTGAGAACAGTGATTGGAAACTAGATTCCTAACTGTGATTTCAGATCTATTTCTACTGTGTCATGCTGCTTGTCTTAATTCCAATTGAGGACTCTCAGGTTGAAGCTACAGTTAGAAACAAGAAATCTAGGATTAACATTATGAACAATCATTCTCTTGTCACCTACTGTGTCATCTTTCTCTTTGTCTAAGCCCCTTTCTCTCCAGTGTCTGAACTACCACCACTAACACACACACACACACACACACACACACACACACAGTTTTGGATTTGGTCTTTAGTCTTTGTTTTGACTATGATTATACAGCCTTCAAAAATCTCTGTTCCATCAATAATTAGCATACATATTTAAAATATTTTACTGGAATTATAAATGACACAAACTACTGGAAAACATTCCATGCTCATGGATTGGAAGAATCAATATCACTAAAATGACCAAACTGCCCAAAACAATGTACAGATTCAATGCGATTCTATCAAACTACCCATGTCGTTTTTCTTAGAATTAGAAAAAAGTATTCTAAAATTCACATGAAACCAAAAAAGAGCCCAAATAGCCAAAGCAATTCTAAACAAAAAGAATAAAGCTGAAGGCATCATATTACCTGACTACAAACTATACTACAGAGTTCCAGAAATCAAGACAGCATGGTACTTGTACAAAACAGACACATAGACCAATGAAACAGAATAGAGAGCCTGGAAATAATGCTGTACATCTACCACCATCTGATCTTTGACAATGTCAACAAAAATAAGCAATAGAGGACGGGGCATGGTGGCTCACACCTGTAATTCTGACATTTTGGGAGGCCGAGGCAAGAGGATCACTTGAGCCCAGAGTTTGAGACCAGCCTGAGCAGCATGGCAAGACCCTATTCCTACTAAAAAATACTAATAATAAGCAATGGGGAAAGGATTCCCTATCCAATAAATGGTGTTGGGATAACTTGCTATCCATATGCAGAAGAATGAAATTGAACCCTTACTTTTCACCATATACAAAAATTAACTCAAGATAGATTAAAGATTTAAATGTAAGACTTCAAACCAAAAGAATCCTAGAAAAAAACCTCAGAAATACCATTCTAGACTTGGCCTTGGGAAAGAATTTATGACTAACTCCTCAAAAGTAATTGCAACAAAAACAAAAATTGATGTGTGAGACCTAATATTAAACTAAAGAGTTTCTGCACAGCAAAAGAAACTATCAACAGAGTAAACTGACAACCTAGAGGAAGGAAGAAAATATTCTCAAATGATGCATCTGACAAAGGTCTAATTTCCAGCATCATCTATGAAAACTTAAACTAATCCCAGCACTTTGGGAGGCCGAGGTGGGTAGATCACGAGGTCAGGAGATAGAGAGCACTTTGGCTAACATGGTGAAACCCCATCTCTACTAAATTACAAAAAATTAGCCAGGTGAAGTGGCACATGCTTGTAGTCCCAGCTACTTGGGAGGCTGAGGCAGGAGAATCGTTTGAACCTGGGAGGCAAAGGTTGCAATGAGCTGAGATTGCACCACTGTACTCCAGCCTAGGTGACAGAGCTAGACTCCATCTCAAACAAACAACAACAACAAAAAACTTAAACAATTTGACAAGCAAAAAACAAATAACCCCATTAAACAGTGAGAAAAAGACATGAACAGGAACTTCCCAAAAGAAGACACACCAGCAGCTGCCAAACATTTGAAAAAATGCTCAACATCACTAATCAGAGGAACGTAAATCAAAACCACTATAAGATACCACCTTACACCAGTCAAAATGGCTATTATTAAAAAGTCAACAAGCAAAAACAATGCTGGTGAGGCTACAGGGAAAAGGGAACTCTTAAACTGTTGGTGGGAAAGTAAATTAGTTCAGCTGCCATGGAAAGTAGTTTGGAGATTTCTCAAAGAACTCAAAACAGAACTATCAATTTACCCAACAATCTCATTGCTGGGTATATATATCTTAAATAAAATATGTCGTTCTACCAAAAACACACATGCACTCTTATGTTCATCACAATGCTATTTACAATGGCAAAGATAAGATCAACCTATGTGCCCATCAACAGTGGATTAGAAAAAGAAAATGTAGCACATATACACCATGGAATATTATGCAATCATAAAAATGAATGAAATTATGTCCTATACAGCAACATGGATGCACCTGGAGGCCATTATCCTAAGTAAATTAACACAGGAAGAGAAAACCAAATATCTCAAGCTTTCACTTATACACAGGAGCTAAACACTGAGGACACATGGACATAAAGATGGCAACAATAAACGCTGAGGACCACCAGAAGGGGAAGTGGGAGCAAAAGCTGAAAAATTTACTGTTGGGTACTGTGCTCACTACCTGGATGTCAGGATCATTTGTATCCCAAATCTCAGCATCATACAATATGTCTATACAACAAACCTGCACGTGAACCCCTAGAATCTAAAATAAAAGGATTACCAAATAAAATAAAATTTCATTGGAAGATATTATAAAAAGTGATATGACCCATAGAAGCATTGAGCATTGAGAAGTTATTGAGATAAAAACTTCATTTAACAGGCAAGGCAATGGGGCCCTAAAAAAGTAAGATGACTTGCCCAAGGTCATACAACTAGATAGCAGGAAAGAAGGAACTGAATTCCAGGATTCCTTACTCTTCTGTGCCTCCCAAACCCTCCCTTTTATAACTAGCCATATATGTATATGTGTGCCTTGGTGATTATTAACCTCATTACCTCACTCCTTCAGAACAAACTAATTTTACATTAATTTTTCTATATATTTCTTCTAAATATCTCTCTACAATGAAGATAGTTTTTATATTAGAATCTAATCCAAATATTATTGAAGGATTTCAAAAGTCAATATGACATTAACGCTTTCAAAAAGACCATCTCTCAAGAGGATAGTGAGGATAGCAGTCTTTAAACTGCTGTGCTTTCAAACAAAAAGTTATTTTGCATACTTAAAAAGCGTCTTTCACTTTCTCATACGTGGAGCTCAATACTTTCAAAAACAACTCATTAATTCTTTCTTACCTCTTGCATCCTTAGAAAAGAAGCAAAACTTAAACACTCAAGAGTTAAGTCATTTGCCAAAGGTTGTACAAGAAGTCACTAAGTACATTGCCTCTGAAAGGTTTTGATATGAAATTCTGCATATAGTACTGCAAATGATAACTCCTGTTCCAGGCACAGTGGCTCATGCCTGTAATCACAGAATTTGGGAAGGCCAAGGAGGGAGGATCACTTGAGGCCAGGAGTTTGAGACTAGCCTGGGCAACATAGGGAGACCCTATCTCTACCAAAACTTTTTGAAAAAATTAGCCAGGTGTGGTAGCACATTCCTGTAGTCCCAGCTACTCTGAAGGCTGAGGTGGAAGGATTGCTTGAGCCCAGGTGGTAAGCCATGATTGTGCCACCATACTACAGCCTGGGTGACAGAGCAAGACTCCATTTCTCAAAATAACTCCCACAAAACTAGCATTAATTGAAGTTATGCTGTGTTCTACACACCATGATATGATTTTTGTATGTGTTAACTTATTCCATGATGATGGAAATCTTAGAATGTAATATCACTGTTCTCATTTTAGAGATGAGAAAAATGAATCTTAGAGATATTAGTTAACTTTTTCAAGGTGGCATACCAGAATGAACATATCCAATTTCTGGCAAAGATGTCATGTCCGTCTTACAAAGCATTACCAGATCAGAGTAGGGAAAAGATTTTGCTTGACTCCAGCACTGAAATAGTGAACAAAATGGGTTCTGAGGTCTTCATGGTGGATTGCTGTAGGTACATATATCTATTTTTCTGGGGCACAGTGAATCTATTTTTTTTAAATGGATTTGAGCTACTTTGTGAAAGTAAATTAGAAATTAGCCTTTAGTGTTAGAAGTCAGGATGGTAGTTTCTAGTAGAAAGGAAGGAATGGTGATGACTTGAAGGGGAGCTCAATGATGATTTTCAGTGCTGGTTGTTTACATCTTGTTGTAAGGAATCATAATACAGTTGTATTTATTTTGTGAAAATTTGTTGAGCTGGACACTTATGATTTGTACAGTTTTCTTTGTGTATGTCACATAGCATTAAAGTTCATATTAAAATTAATCTTTGAAAATATCTAAAAACATATATGAAATAGATATACTAAATACCTCTAAAAAACTGATTACATTTACCAGCTGTGGAACAGTTGAGGCACTGTAACAGAGCCTATGCTTACAGATTTTGAAAATGATAGGTCTTGTTCATTTCCATCTCAATTCAGGATTTCTAAGCCTCAACATCCTTGCCTATAAAAATAAAGGTACTGGCTGAACAGGGTGCCTCACACCTCTAATCCCAGCACTCTGAGAGGCCAAGGCAGGAGGATCACTTGAGATCAGGAGTTTGAGACAACATGGCAAAACCTATCTCTACTAAAAATTAAAAATTAGCCAGGTGTGGTGGTATGCACCTGTAATCCCAGCTACTCTGGAGGCTGAGGCAGGAGAATTGCTTGAACCCAGAAGGCAGAGGCTGAGTAAGCCAAGATTGTGCCACTGCACTCCATCCTGGACAATACAGTGAGACTGTCTCAAAAATAAACAATTTTTAAAAACAAAGGTAGGGATATCAATGAGATCTATTATAGCTATGTCTTTGTTACTTCATCCTCCAGTTAAGGTTTCTGTTTGCCTTGTATGTTAGTGCAAAAAAACAGATAGTAAGATGGAATTAATTGTGCAATTGATTTATTGGGGGAAACATCAGAGGAGGCTTGGAGAGATGGCCCACTGCAAAGCAAGTGTGAACTTTCTGAAGGTGAGAGGGCAGGACTCACGGAAACAGATTATGCTTTAAAAGAACCGGGTTTGAGGAGAATGAGATTTTTAAAAAGAATTCCATTTTGACTTAAAGCCTGAGGTATTTTTTAGACATCAGTCTTTCACTGTCAAAGAGAAATATGAGTCTGAGGTGTGCTAAAGTTGGACATTTGTGAGTCATCTGCATATAGGCAGTAATGGAAGCCAGAGACATAAAGAGAAAGCATAAGATCACGGTACTGAAGGAAAAAACTGCATCAAGCACTGAAGAATTCTGGTATTTAATGTCAAAAGAAAGAAGCAGCAGCCTGCAAAGATAAGTCAATAAAGAAGTAGGAAGAAAGCAGGAAATGATTGTGTTCAGGAAGTCAAGAAGAGTAAGAAATGATCCACAGTGACAAATGTCACAGGAAGGTTAAGTAAGAGGAGGCCTGGAAATGCCCATTGGATTTAGAGACACAGGGGCTATGGTTGATCTTAGCAAGAATAATTAGTTCAGTGATATGTACAAGCCATTCCCATATATAATGGTGGGGCAGGAAGGGAGACAGAGGTAGAGATGGGATACAAATCTAAAATGCAAGTGAATATGCTAGTGTTAGGGAGGATGAAAGCAGCTCCTCTATTAAACAGGAGGAAAGGAGAATTAATTAGATATAGATGTAGGAAGATACATATATTTGGAAAAGGGGAGATGAGAGATCCTAATCTTATATACTAGTTGCTATTTTCTCTTGAAAATATCATCTCTGAGAGCAATGAAAAAGGTAGAAAAGTTGGAGGATTATGAAGAACAGAGTTTGAAAACATATTTTCAGAAAATGGGAATGGGAGTTGAAAAAAACACACAGAAATGTAAGAGGTCCATTTGCTGTTGCTGACTGTAAATTTAGAGCAGATCCAATGTCACCTTGCACTGTTGGATGCAAGCACAGAAGTGCAGATCACTGAGTTAATCTGGTACTAATCTTATTTCTCCAATGAAACATAAGGAGACATGTGACATGTTTGATCGAAGACAGTGAAAAGCCAAAGAAGAATGCATTAATGATACTGGACATGGTGTTCCTGAAGTAATAGTGTGTGGACTCATGGTGGAATAGAGAAGTTAATAAAGGAAAGGAATGATGATTGAGAGAATGCAGGGGATCATGGAGAGAACCCTGGCACCTGAGCTTTTTTGACCTCCAGTGTTAAACAGCTCTTCCAAAACAATCAATTCGGTTCTCAAGAAAAAACATGTTATACTTCTTACATTCGAAAAATTAGCTACATTTACGTTGACAAATAAACCAAAAAACCACCCTTGCCTTCATGAAGTTTGCATTCTAGGGAAGTTATGCCAACAATACTTATTATAGAGAAATACTATCTAATAGAAATATAGTATGAACCATATATATAATTTTTAATTTTCTAGTAGTCACACTAAAAGATGTAAAAATAAACATATAGGCTCGTGAAATTTAAGAAAAAACAGGAATATACTTATACTAAAAAATAATCCTGTTTATCTGAAAAATTATCCCATTACCATCATTTCTGATGAGGATGTCTGTTTTCTCTAAACTCTCTCAGAGTGTTTTTAGTTTTCCAAAGTGAAACCACCTAGAAATTACTTACTTCATGGTGGAGACCCAGAAGAAGAGTAATGGCAGGCAGAAAAAAAGAGAAGGTTGAAGCTGTCCTTTACCTCGGGGAGAAAACAATCTGTCTGACTTCAATGCAGTCATTTTCCCTGCCATTCTTTTTATCTGCTGAAGCTGTGTTTTCCTAGAGCATTCATAAAGCAGCTCTTTTTGGTTAGCAGAGAGAGCCCTGTAGGAATTCTAACCTTGGAATATAATCCATCTTGGAGAGAGGAAAATATAATGAAAAGGGGAAGGAGATAATTCTTGTATTGATGTTTACATTTCCCGGAACATACACAACCATCATTTAAAATTCACTGCTCACTAGACCAACATCTCACTGAGAAAATGTTGTTTCATTCAGAGAGGAGATTGATCTGGAGCCCCTTTGAATGGAGACACTATTTTAATTACTATTCTTTCTTTATCCCTCAAATAACCCCCTTTAATGGTTCCATTTGTAAAAAGTTCTTTTCCTTTGTATTTTTAGTCTCCTGAAGTTTAGAACTTATTATATCATTTTTAATTAAAGAAATTACAACCTCTGAACTACCAAAAGAATAATTTCTTTCCAGTCTGCAAATGAATGTTTTTCCAATGACAATTACGGAACCAATTTCTAAAGTCTGAATCTACCTGTAGTAGTAAGGTTAGTGTCCCAGTTTGCAGGGGAGGGGGTATAAACATTTTAATGATCTTACAGTGGTTGGGTAATGTTTGAACACTGGAAAGATGACAGCCAAAACATAATACTGTTAAATCAAAGTAGCCTGAAGCTGCCTCCTTACGCATTTTAAGTTTGGCCTAAAGGTTTCTCTGTACATCATTACCTATAACAAGTGGAGGTGTAAACAGACCATAGACTGCTCTTGTGCCTATCTCCAAGTTTGGGCCAATCAAATGTAGCCAACTGTTCAAACCGTGTACAAATAAGACAAACACCAAGCTGTAACCAATCCAGCTGTTTCTGTACCTCACTTCCATTTTCCGCACCTCACTTTCCTTTTTCTGTCCGTAAATCTTCTTCCACCAATGGCTGCACTGGAGTCTCTGAGCCTACTGTGCTCAGGAGGCCGCCTGATTGATGAATCGTTCCTTGCTCAATTAAAGTCTTTTAAATTGAATTCAGCTGAAATTTTATTTTAACACTACACACTGGTACTTTATTGAGGCATGGGCTCGGGAGCAATCAAAAGAAAAGAGAGTTCACCATTTAGAATCATTTGTTTCCACTACTTATCATTACCAAGAACCAACAAGTTCTGAGTCCTTGAATATATTCAGCATATAAGAACAACTCTTCTCATCCCTTTCTTTTCCTCCTTAATTTCCCAAACCAGTATAAACAATCCTAAAGAAACATAACATGACTTAGGATAGAATTAAGATTATGGCTGAAAAATATTCAACTTTCCTTTACCCTAAAAATGATTACTAGTTCTCTCACAGGTACAAAATTGTTAGGAGACAATTCTTTGTAGGTATCACATTTCTGCATATTTTTCAAGAGAAACACCAATTGCTTTTTTATTCTAGACTATATTTTCAAGGATATTAATATGATGAAACGCCTCAGAAGAAAGAGACGGTATCTCCCTCTGAAACAAAGAGCAGGCACCCTTCTCATCCACTAAAAGAGAGATGATGCCTCCCTGCAAGTAAACAAAGGAAAACTTACTGCCCAGTGTAAAATATTTGGGTTCCATAAATACAGTTCTCCTCTCCTGGAGTGCAACCCACTGAATGTGCAGATGTCACTTGGCCCATTTTTACATCACTCTATGGGACTCAGAGAAGTATCAGAAAATGTTTACTCTGATCATTACGATTATCACAGATAATTAAAAAATCCTTTGTCTCTGACCCAGGAGTCTTGTGTATTCATGAAACTGTAGAAAGTTTCATGTGGCAGCCTTACTTCTTAGTTTGCAAGCAGGATAAAATCTCCAACCCTTCATAGTTCTTCATAAGAATCAGCAAGAGAAAAATGTGTAAAGTTACAGACTTTTACCACTCAAATGCCTACGTCTGAAATAGACCTTCAAGCCGAGGCTGGAAATGGTCAGAAAGTGACGGCTTTCTGGGGCAGTTTCTCAACTAGTTGCAGCATACTGGTGTACTGTCAACTCTTCATCATTGTACAGTATCGGCTCAATGCGCAAAATGTATTTTTGCTGCACTGAGGAGACACACCATCATCATCATATACATCAGATAGGATGCTGAGCTGACTTGATCATGCTGTATGATATAAAATATGCTTTTTGAGGGTAAGAGATGAGAGTTCAAACTCAATTCAGCATGAAAGGAAAGCTGAGCATTTACTGGCACATGTGAGAATCTCGCTTCATTAATATAAAAGTATTGACAGAGCATTCAGAAACTTGATTCAAATAGGGTCTAAAGCTGAACGGTAACTAGTTGGAAAGTGTGGTAACTTTGGGAAGTTTTCCAAATTTTTCCCTTTCCTTAAACCTGCTATTCACCATTTGATCTTTTGAAGTGTGCTTCCCCCCAATCTAGAATTCAACAAATGTGCCAAAAACACACAAATGATGTAAACCACAGATCTGCAGTATCCACAGCTGTGGATTGAATTGAGGCTGACAATTGCAGTGCCTGCAAGAAAATCCTCTATGAGGTTGATTCTCACAGGAATTTAGAGGTCACAACAGGGTCTAAACACAGAGCTGAGCAGATTAGATAGTACCTACTTGGTGTCATCATTTTACAAACAGTGGGAAAAACCTCCTCCTCCACCTTTTAAGTTCCTCTTTAATTCTCAAAATGAACTCAACTTAGGTACTATATGAAAAGATTCAAAGATGTATGCTTCTTGAGTTTTCCCTAGACCTCATATATAAAGCATTACTCATCATACTGAAATGGTAAGAGACACATGGAGAGGGAGACGCAGTTCATGAGTCCCTGCCAGAGAGAAGCCTCTTAGACCTCTGGAGAGAAATGCCAAGATAGGAGAGGAATTCCACAGACCACAAACAAGAAGTGGTATTATGCAGGAAGAACCAAGGACAAATCAGCTTGAGAGAGCCCATCTCTAGCCTGCCCTATAAAGGATGCAATGAACACTAAAGTGAGTGAGCTCCCTTAATGCCATTATAACACATTGCCACCATTAGACATTTAGGTTTCCTCTCTAATAGCAAGGTTTAATTTTAAAAACAAACACACCAGCCTCCATGTCCATGAAGTGCTGAAGTCCTGGAGGTTGTGTTATAGAGAGTGACCTCCTCTGACATTATCTGGAAAACAAAGAAAAATGATTTTTCTTAGAAATAACCTCATTATTCACCTTTGCTGAAAAGTAGGGGAAAAAAAACAAATATTTTACGTGAATATACTACTTGACTATTTGTTTTGTTTATTATTTTAAATAAACATTTTTGGTGGATATGCTACTTGACTACCTATTATGTTTATAATTTTACTTTGTAAAGGAAAATCCTGCTGTCTTTCTACTAAAAAAAATGCCTTAAATAATAAAGTCCTTCTCAGGAAAGTCCATTTTGAGGATGGCTATATGTTTTAATGAAGGCTTTTGACTCCTGGGGAATATAAGAAGGAATATCCAGAAATAGTGGTAATAGATTTTCTGTCTTTTAATCCTGATGGGAAAGGCTATTTTAAAGAATTTCAATCTTAATGAAGATACACAACAGATGACAGCGCTGATTAACTGCTAGGCATTCAATTCTTCCCCAGCTATCTAGTCAGGTTTGGATTCCCTATTAAAATTCAATGCTTAGGTCCACCAATGAGGGAAGGAAAGAAAATAATGTCTCTTGCTTCAAATTCATAATGGCCTCCAGCTCTGCTGTGCCCAACTTTAAGTAGATTGCTTGGTTTGGCCACTTACACTGTTTTTTCTGGAAACCACTCACACTTCTTCTGGGTTGCACTCCTAAACCACTGGAAGTAGTCTGGCTGAGAAGGAATTAGAGTCCAAGTGCTTTTTTTCTTTTACCTGTGCCTTTTGAGCACCCTGCCCTTTAACAAACACAGAAAACAAATTTATTGACAACTTCTTATAATTATGTCCTACAGGAAGATTTTGTTGTTACCCGGTCCTTCTTTCCAAGTTTTACTGTGAAAGAATAAGCACTGTTAAAGCCAGCTGGTGACTCCTATGGAAAAGTTTACCACAGAAACATTTGCAATCAGTTAAGACTTTGGTCCCATAATGCTTAGCAAAAGAAACTGAAAATCATTCAGAACGGAAATGGAACTCTGTGTGCCAAGCCTTAGAGCTAAGCTTTAAAAAGTCACCCATGAACAATGTGCACTTTTCTCTTTGTTTGGTGCCTGGCGAATAGAGACAACAATGGGTTAAGGAGATTTTATCCACTGTATTTTTGTCTTCGTCTGTATAGAACATTACTGTTTCCTTGGCAGGTCACCGAGACTTGCTCACATCTGTTTCTGCTTTCATTTCTATTGCCCTATTCATTTCTGGCCAGGAGTCAAAAAGAGCTCTAAGTTTACAAGTGCCACGAAGGCATTTGGTTGAGGAGAATATTTTTTCTTTTATTAAGCCTATATTTCTGTTTTGATCTTTCCCTATTTTTTACTTAATTAGGATTAATCACAATGGAATAGAGGTTTTTATTAATATTCTGGAAAATGACATTTTAAAGGTGCAATTTAGAGTGATCTAAGTGCTTAGAAATTTTACATTTACTACATAAAATATGATCTGAACCACAGACCATATAGAGGGGCAGCTCTTTATTGCAAAACCGTGGGCTTCAGAGTTAGGCAGAGTTAATTCTGAGCCTACCTCTGCCACTTATTGGTGGTCTGGCCTGAATCCTAGGCTTTCTCATCCGTATATAAGTGATGAAAAAGAAAATCCAACATCTTTAGGTTGTTGTGGAGATTAACTATAAATGCATGTTAAATGCTTGGGAAAGGGGGAGAATTTATCAATGAAGAGTAGCTCTTATTAATACTTCATGGCAGTAAAATGCAACATTCTGATTACACTCAGCAATTTTTTTGAAAGCTTGCTGGTTATCCTCTCTATGAAATCTAATTATTATGTAGGGGTTTTTCATTAGGCCCAATAGCATGTCACCACTAATAATTATGGATGCAAAGGCTTACTGAGGCATGGAAGTTTTATTTGCTTGGCTTAGGCAAATGAGCCTGAGGACAACACATTTATGTTTGGGGGAAAAAGAATCAAATACTTATAAAAGCCAATGCTATAGTGAACATTTCAGAGAAAAATGCAACACTGGTAGACATGAAAATAAGTCCTGGTACCAAGAATAAGGGAAAACAGTGGTTATCTACTGAAAACCAGATAGTAGAGCTAAATAAAATAGACAAAAAGATAAGCCAAAGGAAACCATTCTCCATCTCTTGCCTCTATTCTCTTGATTATAACCAGCACTGGCTCTTAACTAAAGGAAAAAGCCAGGCCCCAGCTAGGTAAGGCCAATGCCAATCTCAGTTAGCCACTTGAGATGACAAATGGATTTGCCTCAGAATGTCGATTTTGTTTTTATCCTGCAAGCAGTAAAATTAAGCAAGGAGACTTGAGTACATACACCTAAGCCAATCATAAACATAAAAGACACCGAAGTTTAAAAGAGGATAAAGAATTTGAACAATATTTAAAAGACAACATTTTAGGCGTTCATTTCACTTCTGGAGTCAAGTAAAGTTGAGGAAGAAATATTATATTATTTTGATAGGATTTACTCAACCAGCTGGATTTAAAGCTTGCTTCTTCCACATGGGTGATGCTGTTTGCTATATCTGGGGAGATGTTTATGATTTTTATCTTTAAAGCTGTGATTATTTTCCATACTTCCTAACAATTTTTCAGGCACAACCACACTCATCTATCTTTATTCTCGAAAAATACATTTTGTTTCTTTCGTGCTCAGGTGAGGTTGGCTTTCATAAAGGAAGGCAGGGATTCTTGTAAACACTGGAGTCTTGCCTTTAATCAGTTTTCTTGTCTCCTATTTGGTATCGCTTACTTCCCTCTGGGTCATTTCAATGAAATTAGACCTCACCATGACATACCAAATAAAAGAAAAGAAAACTATGAATTAATGAAGTTTGGATAATGTAATTCTTTTAATGAAATTCAGGCTTATTGCGTTAAAGAACCTACGGTAATTAAAACAAGACTGAGAACTGCTTCGTTGAGATTCAAATTTAATAAATAACAAAGCGAGATTTGCAATTAGAATAACAGATCAGGCACCAGCCCAAGTATTGCCAATATCTGTTTATATTGAAAGTCTGCTTTTTATTCATCTATTCATTCTTTCTTTCAACACAAACTTATCGAGCACGTATTATTTTCCAGGCAGTATGCTAGATGGTAGTGATAGAATGGTTAACAAGAGAAAATTACTTCTTTATTGGCTTTACTACGGTATACTTGGAAAAACTTTTCCTCAATTAACCTTTCCCTTTATTATCTTATTTCTATTATTCAATGTTTTCATATAATCAAAAACTCGCAAGATTAAATGAAGGAGGCTTTATTCTACTTTTTATAAGGACAGAAACTGATCAGCAACTCTTTCTTTTTCTGAAGCTGTGTGTCTTAAAAGATTAAAAGCTATATGAATCTGTTTCCTTCTTTCTGACAACTTGCTGTAAATAGATACCTTTTGACTAGAAATGACTAGCAATGGCCAATCTTCTCTTTATTTCTGCTATAACATTATTATAAGAGTTTGAACCAACAATAAGTTAAGAGATACAAAGTCAAGCAAATACTGCACGGTAAAAAGATGGTGAAAATAGATTTTGATGAGAAAAAAAGCACTGCAACTTCCAATAGTGCATAGTAATATAGTTGTCTCAGATGGCAAAATGACCTTGGAAACTTAAGCACAAGAACATAAAGCCTTATGGTGCTCAGAAGTGTATCTGGCACCTCTGCAGGATACACTAACCAGAAAGAGCACAGAGTTCTGGAAAAAGAACTGAGTCAGGGCCCCAAGCTCTGCTGGGACCTTAGGTATGTCCCTTTACCTCTTAGGGATACAGTTTACTGGATAAGCACTGGAGTTGAAATCAAAGCCTGATTAAATCCAATCAGGAGTTGTAGCTGTGGCCAAGCTCCTTCCCTCAGGGGGCTCTTTTGTCAAAATGATGAGGTCAGACTAGAAGTTTTCTAAAGGAAGCTTTGGTGTTGACATTCTTCATTTTTAAAATTAAAGTTAATCCCATAGCTATTTCCTGAGAGAACATTTTTTTAAAAAAAATTTTCTGCAAGGCACCTGTTCCACTCACTACCCTCCTATAAACTATTCCTTGTAGGACCACCCAAGCATACAGGAAAAGGTGGTAATGCCATATTATGGATTGGATTCTGACCCCCCAGAATTTCTGTGTTGAATCCTAGCCACTAGTACTCAGAATGTGACTTTATAGGAGATGCAGTTTTTAAAGAGGTAATCCATTAAAAATGAGGTAATTGGGGTGGGCTGTAATCCAGTATGATTGCTGTCTTTATAAAATGGGGACATTTGGACACAGAGGCAGGCACAGAGGAAAGACAAAGTGAAGATACAGGGAGAAGACGGTCATCTACAAGCCAAGGAGTGATGCCAAGAAGAGCTCTCTCCTTCACTGTCCTCAGAAGGCACCAGTCCTCTCAACAACTAGATCTCAGGCTTCTAATCTCTACAACTGTGAGACAATACATTTCGGTTGCTTATCCCAGTGATTTCCAACTCCTGGGCCAAGGTCCTTGGCCTTTTAGGAACAGGGTCACACAGCAGGAGGTAAGCCAATGGTGAGAGCATAACTGTGGCATTAGCTTCTCATACGAGCGCAAACCCTACTGGGAAGTGTGCATGCAAAGGATCTGGGTTGTGCACTCCTTATGAGAATTTGACTAGTGGCTGATGATCTGAGGTGGAAGAGTTCTATCCTGAAACCATCCCCCTCCCACCCCTGTCCCTGATGCCAAAAAGGGTGGAGATGAGGTTTATGCAACCCACTTTGTGATACTTTGTTACAGCAGCCCTAGCAAACTAATACACCACACTGAGCTAGTTCCAAGAAAGAAGGAAAATAAAAAAGAGATCTGACTATGACAAATATCAAAAAATGGTGGCTTGGGTCCTAGTCTCCGTGCCCCTTCTAAAGACATACCCCAGTTTTCAAGTTGCTTTCGTGGCATCTTCCTTTTTTCCTGTATCTCCCACTCCCCAAAGCTACCTACAGACACATTTTAACCAGATATAAGTAGGCCAATTTGATGCAGAGGATTTATAACCTGATTTGTCACACTTACCCTACTTGCCTGCCTCAAAATATTTTTCTTTATGCCTGGACTTCCTTATGAGGGCCCCTTTTAGCTACAATATCTGTAGAAACAGAACAGTCAGGTAATCAGTGGTCTCCTAGCATTCTGAGAAGAGGAATGACATGATTTAAATGGCACTTTAGAAGATAATTAGTGACCATGAAAAGGAGGATGAAGAGAAGGAAGTAGATGCTGAGAGACAAAAATTATTGTCATTTTTCAAGCAGGTGATATTACCAAGCAGTCAACAGGATTAGACTAGATCTGTGGTTCTCAAACTTGAGTGAACATCGAAATGACCTAGAGAATTTGCTGAAATATAGATTGCTGGGCTAGGCCCTAAAGATTCTGTTTCAGTAGATCTGGGGTAGGGACCCCAAATTTCTATATATGTAAGAGTGCCAACTCAATGATAATTGATCATGCAAATTCTCTCTTATTTTGGCATCATATTAGCCAGGAATTAGAAGCCTCAGTGCCTAAAACTAAGACAAAATATCATGAACTGATGTATTCAAGTCTGGCTATAGTCTTAAGTTATAAACTGAGGTGACTAATATTCCTATTCCTCCACTTTCCCCACTCCAGTTGGGAATCACTGATTTATAATTTGCAAAACCCTTCTATTTGATTTTCTTTTTTAAAAATTCGTGTTACTATTTTATTTTTTATTTTTCCACAAGTTATGGGGGTACAGGTGGTATTTAGTTACATGAGTAAGTTCTTTACTGGTAATTTGTGACAATTTGGTGAACCTATCATTCTGAACAGTATACACTACACCCTATTTGTACTCTTTTATCCCTCATCCCCTCCCACCTTTCCCTCCAAGTCCGCAAAGTCCATTGTATCATTCTTATGCTTTTGCATCCACATAGCTTAGCTCCCACATATCAGTGAGAAAAGGCATCACACTACCTGATTTCAAACTATATTATAGGGCTGTAGTCACCAAAAGAGCATGGTAGTAGTATAAAAGTAGGCACATAGATCAATGGAACAGAATAGAGAACCCAGAAATAAACCCAAATACTTACAGCCAATTGATCTTCAACAAAGCAAACAAAAATATAAAGTGAAGAAAGGACACCCTTTTCAACAAATGATGCTCAGATTGGCTAACTGGCTAGCCACATGTAGGAGAATGAAACTGGATCCTCATCTCTCACCTTCCATTTGACTTTCAAGAGTAATTAATTCACAAATAATGGTTCTGTTACTCATTCTATTAAATAGGCTTTGAAAATATCACCCCCAATTTACAGATGAAAGAAATGATGATCAAAGGTTATTTCACCCCTCTCTCATTTCTGTGCTTGCCAAGTTTTTAACAATTTGCCAAAAATATTAATGCCCCAACTCTAGAAGTCACCCTTAACATATATGATGGGAACAGTATTAGGCTGATCATTAAATTCACACAACTAATTTAAAGCAAAGCACCAACCAACCAGAGTCCATTAAAAACAGCCAATCAATCTTAACAGACTTGTCTGTGGTAAATTATGGATTGTCCTTGAATATTCATCCTGTATAACTGATCAAGTTTCTGGGTTTTTTTCTCTGTGTCCTTAGACTTCATTTTAAATATGATAAAATATTAAGAAGCATCAGGCTATAGATTCAGCAAGTTGTTCCTTGTGAAATGAGGAGAAAATAAGCTTCTCATTTCCGATTGCCTTCAAGTTCATGAACAGAAAAATCCCAAACTGTACTTTCTATTAAATTGAGAAGAGAGATACATAATGAGGAAAGAATTTTGTTCAACAATAGCAGCAGTGCCACATAGCTGACCAGCTGGACCTTAGCCTGGTGGTGGCTCCGCCACCCTCCCCTTCCAAGAGAAGCTAGCGTGGCTCAACCTCTCTCTATGAGGGTGAGAGGCGCCCTCACAGAGGGAGTTTGCCCTCAGCCCTCATCAGAGAAACCAGCCATCCTTTCTGTAGCAGAATGTATGTGCTTATAAAACTTTTGTGATCTCTCTCTCTCTCTCTTTCTCTCCCCAATTTCTACCTTTTAAGTCACTTTGGTAGCTTTCACATGAGCATTTAAGTGTATTGGATCCACCCAGGCTATCCTTGGCTTTAAATGAGTTGCTTTTATTTCCTTGGGGACTTAATTTTATTCAAAAGATGAGAGTTACACACTGACGCTTTATTTGAGAGAGAGAGAGAGAGAGAGAAAGAGAGGCCATTCTGAGATCAACTTTCCAACCCCTCCTTCCTGACTGCTATTTAAAGCACTTATTCTAACTTGGGGAGAATGTAATATATAGTTTCTTAATGTGTTTAGTTAAGGACTTCATGAATCCTGCGGATTTCTCTTCAACCTAAGTGGTTATTACGATGACCCAAGGGTGTGCCGTTTTGTGGACACTTCATTTTTGTGTCCCTGTTTATTTGTAGCAAGCTCAGTTCTGTAAGACACTGATTAGAGAGACAATGGAAGTTGTTATCTACTGTAAGCTGCATACAGCAAAAAGCTGCCAAGTGGTGTTCACATAATTGAAGAGGTAGAGCTTTCAGACTTGATTGTGATTTTTGGTTTGGGGCTTCCAATTCTAGCTCAGGCTCTCAATAAGGCTAAGACCACTCCTTATCTTGAATTATTCCTTTTCAGGAACAGCCCTCTAACTACAAATCTTGGAGATGGCATACAAGTTGTTGCATTTAAAAGCTCCTTCTTAACGAGGACAATCTTGTCCTCAGTATTCCTAAAGCTAATGAACCCAAGCTGCTTCCTTTGCCTACCGCTAGATATCAACTTTGCAAAGGATTTTACAAAGTGGAGAGAGGCTATGGGGGATGGTATTGGCAGTGAGCTACTTAATACAACTCCAGGGCTGGGAGGGAGAGAGATGTTGTGCTTTCTTACCAGCTGTTATACTTTAAGGAGAGACAGGATTTTGTAACACTTTCCTGGCATACCAGTTTCAAAACAAAAGCCAGACTCAGTTTTGACAAAGATTTTCTTGTGAAAATACACACAACATAACAGTATGAATGCATTCCTATCTAAAAATGATTAGTAAAATATGACGCTGTTTCTGTGTTTTGGATTATCACAAGAAAGTGTGAAAACATAAGAAGCGTTAAACAGCGCTGATATCGTTGACATCCAAATGGCGCTGCTATTTGCTTCTCCCTCAAGGAAAGCCAGTCTTTTCCACTGAGGAGTAGGGAAAGAAAACACCAATCTGAAAAAGAAAAAGTGGAGGGTTGGACCTCCTCTTGGTCAAAGCCCAGTGTGTTCAAATGTGCTTCCCTTAAGGGTTAAGCACAGGCACCTCCCAGGAAATGACAAATGGTCCAACAGCCACAGCTCTGCTAACTTCCCTGCCCCCAATATCCAGACTTCCAGGCATCAAATGGATAGGAAGTGTTTAGTTTGAAAAAATTCTTGAGGTTTAACTTGCCTCACAAACCACATTCTTTTTATCCTTCTCCCAAAGCCCAGTTAAAAAGAAAAAAAAAAAGGAAGGGAAAGGAAAATGCCTTGGAATTCTGATGATAGATTTTCATAAAATTGTCCACATTGCTTGCTGAGGCAAAAGAAAAAAAAACGGAAAGGAGAAAAAAGAAAATCTATATAAAATTATGATTTTTGTAGCAACTAAACTGTTGGTCTTCAATTACAGATATTTGTCTTCCATTTTTAGTTCTTTACATCTTGAATTTTTAACGTTTATTTTATTTTATTTTTTGATAGAGGGTCCTAGGGTAAAAAGAATGCAGTGGCATGATCATGGCTCACTGCAGCCTTGACCTCCCTGGGCTCAGGTGATCCTTGCACTTCAGCCCCCTGAGAAGCTGGATCTACAGGCATGTGCCACCACACCCAGATAATTTTTTTACTTTTTGTAGAGACAGGGGTCTCACTATGTTGCCCAGATTGGTCTTGAACTCCAAGACTCAAGCAATCCTCCAGCCTCGGTCTCCCAAAGTGTTGGGATTACACATGTGTGCAACCACAGCTAGCCACATCTTGAATTCTTATTGTAGTTTTCATGTTGCAATTTTTTATTCCAACAACCTAACTCCATATTAGCCCTATCCCCATAAAGATATGAACTATTTTCTGAAACTCAAGGTCCTTGGATATACCAAAACCATTAAGTCAGTTTGTGAGCATTTTTTAACCTACAGATGCTTGGGGCCCAGCCTCAAAAATTCTCATTCAGGCCCAGCAAGGTGGCTCATGTCTAATCCCAGCACTTTGGGAGGCAAAGGCAGGTGGCTCTCTTGCGACCAGCGGTTCAGGACTAGCCTGGCCAACATGGCAAAACCACATCTCTACTAAAGATTAAAAAAATTACCCAGGCATGGTGGCACACACCTGTAATTCCAGATACTCAGGTGGCTGAGGCAAGAGAATCACTTGAACCCAGGAAGTAGAAGTTGCAGTGAGCCAAGATTGCACCACTGCACGCCAGTGTAGGTGACAGAGTGAAACCCTGGTTCATAAATAAATAAATAAATAAATAAATAAATAAAAGTCTTACTTAATAAGTCTGATTTTGGGCCTTAGAAAGTGTAATTGGCTCCTCCAGTGGTTTAAATACAGCTCTGGGCTTGGAAAACATTGCTGCTTAGTGTACACCTACACACACACACGGAAAACACACACACACATGCAAACACAGATACACATGCAAACACATATTACCTTCCTTAATGACTACCATCTAATAAGAACAGTCATCATTAAAAGTTCTGTTTGTAATTCTATTGCAGAAGATATCCTATTTTCCTGCACTGCTAAACTTCTTGAAAAAGTGGCCAGTCTGGCGTCACTTTTCCTACTTCCTAACCCCACAGCCACTTATACTGGATACAATCAGGCTTCCTCCTAACAATTTCTAGATCCATAGTCAATGACCTCATAATCATGATCTTCTTTAGTCCTCTGCTTCTTAAACACATTTTAAGCATTTAACACTTGACCATTTTCACCTTCCAGAAGCTCCCTTCTTTGTAGGCTTATGAAGATCTGCTCTTCCTGGCACTCCCCCAGGTCTCTTCTTATCTCTCTTTGCTCTTTCTCTGGATCATCATATTCTTTCTGCTGCAAGTCTGTCTTTGGATATTTTGTGTTCCATCTCCACAAATGCTCCTCGGCAGGCTTATTCAATCCTATAGACTCAACTAGCATCTCCTTGCCTGGAGGCTTCCAGATCTATTTCTCTAATCCTCATCTCTTTCCCAATCTCCATTTCTCTTTCTTTATTGTTTGCACAACTCCTTTACCTGGCTCTTCCACTATCCCTCCAAAGTAACATATTTCAAAAGGGAATTAACATTTTCTCCCATACCCACTGCCCATCTGGTGTTTCATGATTCTGTGAATGGTACTCAATCCTCTCAGCTATCAAGACTTAAAGCTATAATATCAATTCCTACTGGTTCCTATTGCTAGCCTACAACATCCAAATAGGCATTTTGTTCCATTAATTCTTCCATCCAAATTTCTTCAACTCAGTCTTCTCCTTTCTATTCCTACTATCAGACTATAAATGCTATTGTATTTCAAAAATGGGGAAGGTTTTTTAAGAACTAGAGTATTCAAAGAAAGACTATAAATGCTCAAGTTGAAACTGAACAAGCCTGGAAGGACAGGTAGGATCTGGGAAAGTAAAAGGAGGAAGGAACCTTTTGGGAAGATCAACACAGTTAAAGCTCCAGATGCAGGAATATGTGTGGCATGAGCAAGTACAGTGAGAATTTGTTTGCCAAAAGCCATGTGTGTATAAAGCAGTCTCCAAAAGTTGCTCCCTAATGAACATGCCTCCAGGTAAAAATGTCCTTGTGTAATTCCATCCTCTTCGATTTCAGTTGGCATTGCGGCTCTCTTTTTTCTACAGAATGTAGTGGAAGTGACACTGCATAACCTCCAGTGCTAAAATGGAAGTCTTGCAGCTTCCTCTTTGCTATCTTAGAACACTCTCTGGGAGCCAAATAAGAAATCTTCCTGCTATGCTAGAAGTGCCAGATATAGGCATTTCAGTAAACAGTTCCAGTTGAGCTTGGCCTTCTAGTCATCTCTGTTAGGGCAACAGACATGTGAACAAAGCCATCTTGGACACTTTAGACCAGACCAGCTGCCACCAGGATCCTAAAAGACCTCAGTCAGTACAAATTAGAATAGAATAATTGCCCAGCTAAGCCCTACTTGAATTCCTGATCTATAAATCAGGAGATATAGTAAAATTCTTGTTGTTTAAAGCCACTTATTTTAAGGTAGTTTGTCAGCTACCAGCAGATAACCAAAACACAAAGTCACAGTTTATGGAACAGTAAAAAATAAGATTAAATATGTATGATGGTTCCACATTATGGGTAGTCTTGAAAACACCAAGCAAAAAGGCTCTTCTTGCTGATATAGAATAATTGGAAGCCAATGAACGTTTTTGAGCAGTAGGTAACCATAGCATTGCTAGTTGGCAGAAATATACAAAATGCATAGACATTTTGGCAGAAATACTCGAAATGCATAGATAAATGGCAAGTATTTGGCGATTTAATTTAGAAACCTAGAGTTCAAACTTGGCTATGTAATGTCGAGAAAGCTACTGGCTTGAGCATACTACCTCTAGGAAGTGTTGTAATGCTTAAATGGGTGACATACATGTCAGTGCTTTGAAAATTTATTGTAAATATGCTTTAAAATAAATTCTTGTTAAACTGGTGAAGGAAAACTAGAGACATCAAAAGTAGCTAAAAAGCTGGGACAACAGTCTGGGTGTGGTGTGATGCTTTTCTTGATTAGTATTATCTATCTGATCCCTTTACAGTCTTATTTTCTGTAACTTTCTGAATCACAATTTGTACTCTGGCCATACTAACCATGAATAGTGGATTCTAAATGCCATGCCTTGTATGTTTTTCCTTGATTTTCATAGTTTAAATTAATCACTCTCTCATTGGTGCCTCC